>JASJUZ010000018.1:0-136101 GCA_037159825.1 Tupiocoris notatus | reverse complement strand
CCGTACCTACGCCGTCAACACTTTTCCGGCCAAACTATAATAATAGCTACGTTATTAAACTTTTCATCAAAAATCAATCTTGGTCTGACAATGGCTCAATTCTTTAGCCAAATCGCTATTTCAATTTTAAGAGTATTTTTGAGATGGAGAAAATTTGTAAGGTTTCCAGGAAAAAACGTATTTGGTATCAAATAATCAAACGTAACCAAATTACCTTCGTTAAAGTTTTCAAAAAATCACGAAATGCACTAAAACTCCCCAAATTGTTACAATAAAACTATGCAAATGATTGTGCAGTGGTTTATCATTCCAACTGTTTGGATACTATTACATGCTGATGATCTTCATCATAAAAATCCATTAATACCTAAATCTTTAAAAATATAATTATATCATTTATAAATATAATTTTCTAACGGGTTAACAGTCCGCGATTTACTACGTAATTTACAGAGGAAAGCGCTCTTAATTAAGGACTGAAGCGTTTTTACCGATAGCGAAGATTGATCATTGAATAAAAATATTTCCACCGCTCGTTTAACTTTTACTCGGATTATCTTCTATAAGAACTTATCACGTGTGGCGCTCGATGAGAAACGAGTTTTTTTTTTCAACACTCGATACTGTCAGTTCTTCTTGTTCCAACTGGCTTGGTCAGAAGATATCCGAGAAATGAAAATGGACCCGTAGGCGAGCGAGGTTGGTTGAAAAATTGGTTATCCCAAAGAAGGGAAGAAAAAGTGAGCGGTGAACGAAGGTCAGCAATAGCCACCACCTACAACCGACTGCTTCCAGTATCTGCTCCTAAGTTAGCAGGCAGATACGTTCAGCATTCGCCGGATAGCATGTACTCTGTTCTGTTCTTATTCTCCACAGCGACAACAGTTACAAGTCGGATCGTTTCCCAACATTCCCGACCTTCACGGTCGTTGACTATCGCGGTTAACGAGACGTAATATTAAGCTAACAATAAGTGGGTTCCGATTTTATTCGGAATTTGATAAACCAATTGACGGAAATCAGGGGCTGTTCTCAACTCGGTATGGAAGAAACAATAACTTCAGAGAGAATAAAACCTCATCAATTTCGCGAATTTATGGTATGGGAAATTTAAAAACAAAATTGTAAAACATTGGAAGAGATCGAAAGACGATGGAAAAGTCGATATACGGAGAAAAGTTTGTCAATAGTTGACCCTATGGTAGCAATTACAAGCGCAAGTTAGTAAGTGAATGATATAATAATGAAAGAAATTCCAATAGTGCCAGTGAGTTTTGAACGAACTATAAAGTTTCATAAAATAATAAAAGAAATACAGAAGGTGATTTGAATTGATGATCGACTGCGAATCAAAGTTGATGACTGTCGTGCAGCATCATTTAGGTGATGAGCAACTTTTGTTGGATCCGGACGACTGCGGATCCTTCCGAGACTGATGAACAGTGATCACGGTCCTCCGGCCGTAATTCAAGGTCTCAATGTAAAAGAAAACCTAGGCATCAGAAGTGCAGTCGTTGAACTACAAGGGAAACGAAGATATTGAGTAACAGTCCACGCTATATTTGGTCGGTTCTATGTTCCTTGCCCTTTCAATATCACGGGAAGGCATTGGAAACAGGATCCCATTCTCGACCGTGTTCCGTGATACTAATAACTGTCTGTTCGAGGCTATGGTGTCCTTTGTGGGTACCTACTTAAGTGCTCCTGGGAAACATCGTCACAGAACGCATCAAGATAATGTCAAAAGTAATCATTTCTATTTCGATTAGAGTTGTCAAAGAAACAGTACTGGCCCTTCGGGTCTACTTTTAACTTAATTAGTTCGCTTCGAATAGCCGATATAAAGACTTTGGGCAGGCCTAACAAATTCACGGATTAGATTCGGCTCTCGTTCGGAAAATTCATCAGTTACACTTATTGTTCATTGTCGAGTGTCATGCGACACTATTGAGAATGTCAATTTCGTCCGACCTACAGCAGCGACATACGACATGTCAAAGCTAAGCCGGCAGGCATTTCGACTTGTGTGGTATCTCGATAGAATTGATTGCTAATCAATTGCGACAGCTGGTATAATTAATCAACACCTAAAATTATACTGTAGATAAATAATTATTTATTAAAAATTAAAATCAAATTAAAAATAATTAGATGATTAAATAAAAATAAAAATTAAAAATAAAATGATTAAGTGGATGCATAAATAATAAATAAATGGATAAAATAAATAATAAAATAGTAAATAAAATAAATAATAAAATAATATTAATATTTAAAAATTAAATAATTAAGTATATTATGTAGGTAAATATACTATAAAAAAACTCTCATCGGTGGAGCAAAATTGTGAAACACTAAAAAATCTTTTATGACGTTTTCGTCAATTACATCAAAATTCCTGATGCGGTTAAATCGTACTTTTTTGATTTTCGAACTCGATTTTTCACGAAATTTACACAGAAACTATTTTTTCAAAATTCGCGAACGTGACGAAAAAAATTCCATAGTTAAAACTCCAAAAGTATGGAAAATCGAAAAATTCAAAAAATATTATTAATTGTTAGAGTTTGATTGTTTACACTTTAAATTCGAATTCCAGGTCTAATTTCCTGTAGGAATCATTAATTAATTAATCACCGTAAGTATTTGCAACGAATTTTCTAAGTTGAAAAGCGTACAAGTGGTGTAATACTAAAAATATGAAAAACTAAAAGTTGTCGTCAAATACCCACCGTTTTGACGTCAAATTCGAATTCAGCGTTAAATTTCCTATAAGAATAGCTCTCAAATTCGCTTGAAAACGAAAATTTAATTTTTCACCCTTACCGCTGACAGCTGGTGAAAAACTCGATTTACGGAAAATAATTTCTGTGGCGCTGTATACATTTTTTTCACCAATTTTTTTGCTATGTACGTGTGTAAGGCGTTCAAATGAAGACTCCTGCATAATAAAACAGTTGATTCGCATACATTTTGACCCCGAAAAGCACGGTTAAAGGTCAATTTTTGAGCTTACAAAAACCGATTTTTTTGGACCACATGCAGATTTTTCCGAGAAATAAAAAAAATCACAAAAATACATCTTGGTAAGACACAACTTTCCTGAAAATTTCAGATTTTTATCTGTATTGAGAGAGGAGTAAAAAATCGTTAACTGTTCGATTGAAAAAAATCGCAGGGGTACCCCTTGGATTTTTCGCGAAAAATTTTTTGAAATAGATTTAGCTCAAATTCAGCAAAATGATAGTTGATGATGTATATATCAATAATATATGGTTTATTCTTTGTTTCTTTTGGACTAAATAGATGAAAATAACGTTTAAAGTTGAAAAATGTCATGTTTTCGTGTATATTCCACTAATATTGTTGAATAACGCAAAAACGGTTGAAAAATGGATAGGTACATTACATGGGGAAAATGTGGACAATTAAATTACCTAACTTTTGGTATATTGAAACATCTGAATCGACGACTTTTTGTTAAAGTTATCCACTGTGCAAGTTACAAATCTTGGAAAACCAAAGTTGTCACGTCTACGTCTGCTATAACTTTGACCAAGTTACAAACCCAATACTTTATGACACTATACATGATAATTTTTAACACCTCCACCTACATACCAAATTATAGAAATTACTACTATAAAAATTACTATAGATTCCCACTCTCACAAATAATAAACGATTATACCTTTATATATAAAAATATTGACAAGGACACTCAGCCCCTAGTAAATAATAAAGTTAAAATTTAGATATTCAAGTAAGTGCGATCAAAACAATATATAGTTGGTAATAATCAAAATGAAAAAGTTTATAGCTAAATTATAACAGAAAAACGATGCAATACAGTGGTTTATTATTCCTTTGTTTCATTAATTATTCAACAAGACCTGATAGTAATTATTCCGAACCTGTCAACTTTTCCACATAACAACAGATTGGTACAATGGAGAACTCGGGACTCGACGGAGTGAAAAACCCAACGGAGTCAGTAGCTTCAAAGGTTCACGAGCTATCGCAGCTTTTGTGTGCCATATTCGAGATTTCTAGAAATTTGACAAGATGGTGCAGCTCGAAAATTTATGGAGCTATAAAATAGTAATAAATAATAAATAATTTAATAAATTTAATAATAAATAATAAATAAAATAAATCGATAGTCGATGGAATGGTCTTAAAATTTGGATGGAGATTGGCACTGGTGTTGAACTCACGGAATGAACCTCGTCGGGTCTGTGACCAAGGCAAAACGAATACGCACGGCTCTTCGGACGACTCTTCACATTAGATCGGTTACTTACCTACACGTACAGCGAAGGGAATGAGATAGGCGACCGTCGCAAATGTTTAAGCGTTTTCGCGACGTTCTCAGAAGCCATTGGTAGTTGGCACCTACTCGGAAGAGGATGGCACACGATGCAGCCGATCGACAGACGAGAAACGTGCGAATCGACCGGAGCACGTACGTAACAAAACACGTCCAACTTGGAAACAGAATCGAAGAGATGGATCGTCTCTGGAACGAAAGAAGCTTTTGAAGAATGAGATGGAAACCGGACGAGACGTCGTCATGTCGTCCGTGCGAGTTTCGTTGTGTTCTTGCTACTGTTTTACCATCGGATGGTAAGGGAGGAAGCTGTGAAAAGAATGAGTTTGTATTGTGAGTTCGTTGCCACCGTGGGATGATCCTGGTCCTCTCGACCAGGTATACTACACCGTATTAGACAAGAATTGTACCAGAGTTGCCGATTCGCAGAATTCAAGGTTGCCGCAAAAACGCACAGTACGTGCGCCTATTCGCTCGGATTGAGTCGCGGAAATAGATGTGTGTTTTTTCGTTTCAGCGTATAATGGAACATTTTTTTCGGTTTCTTTTGAGTTGAAAGTGAAGTAGTTTCTTATGGCTGGAAAAACTCTAGTTTTCCCCAATGCAGAGGAACTGAATAGTTTTCGGTCAAGGCTACATTGACAGGTAGGTTGAGAATCAATTAGTAAGCCCTTCCGATTTTTCGTTTACTATTTAATCATAAACGTTTGTAATCGCTAAAAAACAAAATTTCTAACCCCCTCGAAATTCGATCTTTTACGTTATTAAGATTCCAAATATCCAATAAAAAAATTCTGACCGTCCGCCGTTACCACTTTTCTCAATAAAATATAAAAGCTGAATTTTTGAAATTTTCACCAAAAATCATTCTTGGGTTAACGATAGCGAGATAGACAAATCTCAATTTTTAGGGTGCTTTTGGTGAGTTTTGAAGGCCGAAATATTCCAATGTTTTGATTTATAAGCGTGTTTTATAATCATAATATATCTTCGCTGTTGAGATTGAGGGGGAGAAAAACATGGCGACTTGTTCTCCTTTTGCCCCTTCTGGCATCATCAGAGTGACGTGGAGCCATAGGGTTCACAGCCATAGGGCTGTAAAGTAATCCCGAACATTTGTGAACATTTATTCGAACTAACAACGGATTGGTAAGTATAATAAAAAACTCGTTAGCAACTACCGTAATTTTATAAATATATTTTTTTCTTAACTGTAGAATTAAAATTTGAATTATTTGCCTAACGGGACATCTGAAGAGAGTTCTTGACGACCATTCCATCGACTACAGAACAATGTTTATAGCTCTCGAAAATCTCAAGTTGAACCATGAAGGCAAGTTTTTCGAAAACTCGAAAATTCCAGACAAAAGTTGGGATACCTCGAGAACTATTAAAGCTGTCGACACCGTTTTGATTCGGTTCAGCGTCAAAAATCAATATAATTTGATATAAATTTGATACACCAATTTTTCAAAAACCTTGGAGTATACGGATTTCCCCTCTTCAAACACCCCAAAAATACACTTAATATTGAGCTAGCGATTCGGCTGAAAAATTGATCCACTTGAAACCAAATAAGATTTTTGGTGAAAATTTCTAGAATTCACCTATTATAGTTTTGTCAGAAAACAGTCGACGCCGTCAGGCAGGATTTTGTATTGGATAATCGGATTCTACATGCATGAAAACCGTAAATCATCACATATTGAGGGGCTTTACGAAATATTTTTTCTTTGGCGATTACAATGGCTTATTATCGAGTAATAAACCAAAACCGTAAAATTCTCACTTGTATGAGCTCTTCGAATTCCGTTTTCGAACTACGGACAATAGACTTATTGTAATGTAAATGTAAATTTTTTTTACCTACTTTTATACTATTGTGTTCGCGTTTCTAATTATTGACCAACTCATCAAATGGACGAAAGACATCGCTTCACAACCCTCTCTTGAATTGTACTGGTTTTCAATTCAAGTCCTCCGGCGACTCGTAAAGCATCCAACGAGCTTAGAGCTTCGTGTTACTCCACCGCTGCTGTGAGACATTTCAAAACTCAGCGTTTAGCAGCCACAGCCCTCTCTTATTTGGATGAAGTGCAAAGCAACGTTCAGTAGACACACCCATTCCAGGCAGTTGTTTATTGTACGAGTAGCTTACTGCATTTCTATCTCTAGCTTGAGCAAGTGGCATCGCATTTCTATTATTCTTCTACCCCTTGATAGGATGTGTGATACACGAGCTGCATTCTACCAAGTTAACAGATAAGGGTACTTAGACAAGTACGGTCAGCGTAAGACCATCGTAACATCGGAGGAATGACAAAAGATTTCAAGAGAACGATGATACTTTATTTGTCGCACTATTTTGCAAGCTGTGGTTTTATAGAGTAAAAAAAATCCATACAAATCGGTTCATTCGCTTCCGCTCTGCACTTACAGTAAGAGAATTGTAGAAATTTCAAAACATATGCAATAAGCTCTGACAAATTAATTTTTTATTAAAATAATATATAACTAGAAAACTGCAGAAAAAATAATTTTTCAAATAAATAAATACCTTTTTTCAAGAGCAACTTACTTTTGTCAGCAAACAATTGTCAGCCCGCCATGTAAATTTTACCGTCAAAATTTCACGGAAATCTATCATTGTCTTCGCAGTTGCTATCTTAATTGTCACCTTCCGCCGCTTGTATATTCGATAATTTATTTTACGGATATTGCAATAACCGTACGTATCGATGGTCGTAGTCGAGCGACGCCCTTAACCGCTTTTCCGAGAGATGACGGGCTTCTCTAATTGACAAGGCTGCGTTTTTAACCGAAGGTGAATGTTGCGACACGCCCATCGCGTGCCAGGTCCGCGATGTGTACGTGTTATTAAAATCACAGAGCTTACACTCTACGCGTGTGCGAAGTACGGCTAAGACATTGACGAGGTTCTCAACGTTTTGAGTAAAAAAACCGTACAATTTGAGACCACCCCATTAGAACGTAATATCGTTCGAAAGATTCGGGTCTTATCGGCCGCTTTTAATTATAAGTAGAACATGCGAATAATCCCACGCCAGTTTGACGTGCTCGAATCGGCATAATCAATAATTGACACGAAATCAAACTGAAGAACGAAGTGAAATAATTTTTGATTTTGAATTAGCGTACGCGGTATCAAAAATCGAAGATTGAGTTGCGGTAAATTCTTTTCCTCAAGAAAAAAAAGAAATTATTGAAAATTTAAAAGTTAATGTAGTTCTCTTTTTTCTTCTTCTTTTTTCAGGAAAAGCCTAACAGCGTTGACCGACTGAAAGATATTTCTTCACCCAATTTCAATTCTACCTCCTTGAAAACGTGAAAGATTTGATTTTGAATTAGAAAACTTCGTTCTTAGGCGATTGCTATGGCTTTAACGTCTGTTAGAATCCGAAACCAGCGAAGATTGATAATAGGTGTTAAGATGCATCAGTTCAGGCTTCGATGGGCAGAAAACGATCCTTCAAATAATGGGGTCGACGTTTTACACTCAACAACGGTAGGATATCATGGTGGACGACCTCCTATCGTAGTTTTGAGGTTGCCACCTGTTGTCAACCTATTGTCATTGTCATCCTTTCACCCGACAACGACCGCTCAATCCCTTGGAAAACTTCCGATGCTGTCCTCTAACCACGACCTGTCCTTCCTGGTGGTTTTTTTCTTTTTTTTTTTGTATAAGCTTCGAGTTACGTCTATGGCTATCTCACTCAAGTACACGGAGAGGAACCAATCGCCCGTGACGGAGAAGAGCCGACTCGAGTTAACATCGCTTTACGAATAATTCGAAAACATTTCCCTTCTGATACTTTTTTCAAGGCGAAGACCGATGCGATATAGAATGTAGGGAAAACAGAATGATAAGGTAATGCTTCGGAGGTCACAGCTGTTTAATTTCATGTTACCTGATAAAAACGCGTTTTTCGGTGCTAAATTTTGAAAATTTTCATTAAATAATTGTGATTATGTTAATTGTGAAAATTGTAATAATTATGATAATAAATTGTGATTGATAGAATGGTGATGTGAAGAATTGTGATAAAATTGGGATGCGCAAAATTGTGTCAACTATGATAAATTGTGAAAAGTAAATTGAAGAATGCTTAAAATATTTCATTATGAACCTTATTGATTTTCTCCTCGAACCAAAAATATTAAAATTTAATTATTAGCAAATAAATAAATCGATTTACGTTTTTACAAAAACTGGAGATTTCCATACTGGAGGAAGCTATGGATCCGTAGAAACGTATACAAACGGCGTTCATCACTAAGTTACATCCCTCTAATCACCAACAATGCAAATCAATTGACATTTTTCAAGTTGATCAAATTTTTTGTAACACCTATTTTCAAAATCTCAAACATCGGTTAAAATGTCAAAAAAAAGAGTAGCCATCGATAGTTTCGATTCGGCGTCGATTGGAAACGAAGGAGAATACCTTCAAAGTCTAATAGCGACGAATGATTTTATGGTATTCATGAAAACAGGATGCCCTCTTAGCTTCAAGCTGAAACACCTTTTGGAATCATTCGATGTATGAAAACTGCCCAGTAGAGATAAATGATCATAAATTGAATCGTTGGACCATGTTTTAATTTGTTTTTCACTGTAGGTGAAATTCTCAGATTTGTACTTAGACAATCATGTAAACGGGCCTCGCCTTCAAGGAAAATTAAACGACTGGACTAACCAAGAAACGCCCTACGTCTACGTTAAGAAAATCTTCATTGGCGGTTACAAGTATTTCTATTCTGCCATTTCAATTGATAAATCGAGTGCTCTATTAGTCGGAATAGTTTGAGATTATTTATACATTTCAGAGAGACAGCGGAACTTTTGGCCACCGGCCTTTTAAGGGATGCCATAGGAGGCATTGACCTGAATAAATTCGAATACGATCTCGTAGTCATCGGAGGTGGCAATGCGGGTATCGCCGCTGCTCTGGAGGCTGTTAAATACGGTAACTGTGCTTGGCAAATCAGTGAATAAGTTCTGCCTAAATTCGCATGAGTGGTAAAATTTCCAGAGAAATAAGAGTGAACATTTTGGTTTATCACTCAATGATAAAAATTGAAATCGCCCAAGGAAAAAATAACTAACTCGCTTTCAAAATTTGATGTGTTATATTTAAAGGCATGTAGAATTCATATAATTTATGGATTGAGTATATTATATCCAATGAAGAAAAAAAAAAAATTAAAAATGAAAATAAATCTGTACGTCCACCATCCGCCGTCAGCACTTTTTTGTGGAAACTTACGAGCTTAAATGTTGAAATGTTCACAAAACAAAAAGTTCTTGGTTTGACAATGGCTTAATTCTTCAGCCAAATTGCTATATAAAACTTAAGGATATTTTTGGGGGGTTAAAAGAGAATTTTTATTTTCCAAGGTCTGCGAAGCATAGGTGTGTTTAATATAAATTTATATCGATTGTTTGGCGCTTAATCGCATTTAATTGATAGCTTTTATGGATTGTAATTTTTTTGAAGTCTTCACCTTAACACGGGCTGTGGCCAATTTTCCTTTTTTCCACTGTACTTATTCTCAATGGAACAAAATAATAGCCATACTTTTTTCGATTTTCCGATGTTTTGCGTTGAAGTTGGAAAATTGCCATTGTCGGCCACGGTTTATAAAATTTTCAAGAGGTAATATCCTTGAAAATTAAATGCAGAATCAGTTTAAAAATGATAAAAGTCCAGGTGATTTTTGTATTATTTTTTACTGAACGTCGAAAATGAGTCTTCATGTTTTTTGAAACGCGTATGGCTCGGAAACGATCTCTCCCATCAACATCCGTTTATGAATACACCTTTTTATTTTCCTTTTATATAGTGCGAAAAAGCGCAGCAAAGCTAACCATTGGTCTTGATCTTCGTCTTCGGCTGTTTTTGAGCCATTGAATGCAGCTTGACAATCGTTTCTATCGGTGCAGCGTATCTGCGTTTCACCACAGGCCGGTCGAGCGAGTTCTTTGATCGATAGCTGTCGAGTTGATCACTGCGGTTCGGATGTCTCTGATTTTGACGTCCAACGCGGTCCTCGAACGGTTTTGTTATTCGTATTGAGCAATCTCGGCTATCCTCGTGCCTGCCCATGGTGGGAATGCTCCTGAGACTGTCGAGAACTTCACCTTCATCATCTAGGCTGCATTTTATCCTCCGACTTGCTTAACTCCTCTGTATTATTGTTTTTTCAAAATTGTTGAGTTCAGCATATTCCAAATAATACGTCGTAAAACTCGTTTTGGCGCATCGTTTGGCGTTTTATAGTTTTTTTAGAGTAATCTTCCAGTTAAATCTTGTTAGTCTAGTTTACTACTCTTCCCTACTCTACTACTTTCCCTACAGCTATTTATGTATTCTTTTATTAAATAGATAGGCACTCAGGAGACAGTAATAGTTATTTTTTCGTATTTGTGGGATAAATCCTAACAAATTTCATTGTGTTTATTACGATTTACCTGATATCGAATGTTTACTTTAGGCAAGAAGGTAGCATTGTGCAGTTCATCAATGACGACCCATCATGGTACTACGTGGGGTATTGGAAACTCACCTGCTGGAAGCGGTTCGATTTCTAAAGAAATTTTCCACCGCGCAGCCACAATTCGTCATGATTTTACGGTGAGCCGTCGCTTTTTTATAATTGTAAGCCAATTTTAATTAAAAAATATTTTCTCTCGAAACCCACGTATTTTTAATTCTACTTTGGAACAAAAAACGAAAATCGAATTCTTTCGCCAACAGTCGAGTTTTCTCTTCTCGAACGCTGCTAATTAAAAGCCTATTATGTGGGAAATTTTTTGAATAGCTAGGTATAATGCTTCCAAACGTCTGCAGTTGAATGCAAAACTTTTATAAGGCTTCACAATGCTCGTAGGTTTAATTCGAGTCGAAGAAAGGAGTTGAAAACTCTTTACAGTTACACGTTCTTCTATTCAGTGCGAATAGGCGTTCGAGGGAACTGATTAAGCACAAGTACGAAATAACAGTTCTGTGTTTTGTCGAACATGGACGCGAGCAGGAGCCGTAGACAATTCTGTAATGAGACGGCATACCTCAACAGTTGGTGATACCTCCTTGTAGGCATCTGCAGGAAACGATTCGGCATGCGTCCTCCTCGGATTTGTCCGTCCAATGGGAGTTCCATGGCCTCGTTCGATTTCGAAGCCCTCGAAAACAACAGGGCCGTTCTACGCCTTTCAGCCACCCCATTATATTTTTGGCGACGCTTTACGGTCCGAAATTCCGTGATGTATTTTTCTATAAGATCGAGCATTTGACGCGGTGTGGGCGAATAATTCACTACCACTGCCACTCTATTGTAGCGATATCAGGAGAACTCGAACCGAATTCTGAGCCATCCGATTTATTAGTTTGAGTCAGCGCTATATATCTAAAATTTTTGGCAGGATGGTAAGTTTTTCGGCTGGGAAATAGAAAACTACCCGACACATAATTGGTCGGCTATGGCACAGAACCTGTTGGAACAATTGAATTCGGCCGCATTTGAACATCAGAAAAACCTCAGGGAATCTGGAGTCGAATATCTCAACGGTTGGGCTCGTTTCAACGACAGCCATTCGGTCACTGTAACAGAATCGGAGGGACAAAAGCGTGAGATAACTTCGAGAACTTTTATCATCGCCACCGGCTCAAAGCACCGCAACCTTGAAATTCCAGGTAGTTAGCATTCGTACCTATTTACCCACACAATAGGCTTAGAATATTCACAATAATTTGGTGGAAGTGTTCATAATTATTTTTGGCACAAAACGCAGGAGAAGAAGAAAACACACTGACTGTTGAAGATCTCCTTTCGCTGCCGAAATTCGAAGGAAAACGTGCCCTGATTATTGGAAGCGGCTGCGATGCTTTAGAAATTGCTGGATTTCTTGGCGGTTTTGATATAGACACAACGGTAGTTATTAGAAGAAAAATGCTGCCCTGCGTTGACAAAGAAATGGCCGAGAGACTGAGAAAATCCGTCGAATGCCAAGGTGTCAAATTTGTATCAGGGGTAACTGTAACCTCAATCAACCAGATGGGTAACACGATACATGTCGAAGGAAAACTAATACGTTCAGATCAGATCAGAGGTTCCAAAATGGTAGAATTTTCACAGAGAAAACTAAGCGAATTAGGGTCGAAAAAGAGCCCACCGCCAACGCCTTTGCCGGAATCTGCTGCACCACCAACTGGCCAAGAGTCAGAAAAAGACAATGTGGAGGTGCCGAAGAAAAAATTGAGCACAACTGGAGCCAGCAAGGGAAAAAATAAAGCTGGCGGCAAAAAGAAGAAGGATAAAAAGGGAGAAAAAAAGGATTTCGATGATGACAGCAAGAATGCCACGCTTACTGAGGCTGACAAAAAGGAAGATGGGGATAGAAAAAATAAAGGAAACGATGACAAAACAGATAGCACCAAAGACGTTTCCAAGGGGTAATGAATTTTTCTGTAACTTCATTTAGTTTGACAAACTTCCACCTCGGCTATTTAAAAAATTTGAGCAAAAATTGACCAGTACGAATATCTTGCTTCGCATCCAGAGTTGCAGCTAATCTAACCACAAAAATGCGGACAGTTCAATTTTGCGTAAGCTCTGCTCACAAACGATTATACTGGCGAACGCCCAGAACTAGAAAACATTAAGACAGTATGATATAATTTTTGATAATTTGTGCTGGATACATCTTGATATGAGAAAACTCTTTAGTGTCCGTAAAATCCATGTGCAATGCTATTTGGGTCTTTTGCTAGCTGCATAAACTTCATATTTGTATTTGGAAACTTATTATAGTTGAAGCAACCAATAATATTGATTTTTTCCTTCAAGACCGACCGAAGACTCAAACGATAGCGAAGCGACCGTAGAAGGCAAATCAAGCCAAAGTGAGGAAATCATCAGCGAAGATTACATAAACGAGTTCGATCTGGTACGTAAGAATTTTTTTCGAATACAGTATAATTGCAACTCTTCCGCAATATTAGTAGGCTCATGAATGAAATAGCGGACACATGGTTTGAATTGTTTTGCTGATTGGATAAATCTACTTCAGGTGATCGTTGCAGCAGGCAGACGTCCCAACGTGGCGGATCTCGGCCTTCAGAATATACCGATTAAACTATGCAGAGAAACTTGTAAAATTGTGGTCAACGAATTGGACCAAACGACCGTTGATAATATATTTGCAGTTGGACGGGTAAGTTTAGGTGAACCATTTAGTTAAAAATACTTTAACAATATTATATTGTGTTGTTTACTTTTTTCAAGCAGAACCCCTTGAATAGTGTTTTCTTCAATAGTCTTTTCGTGTATTGGAGAGTTTCTTTTGCCATTAGATAGGAGTCTTGAGTGTCATCAGGTGAAATATACAAATTCGATTTTTTCTCAATCTCTGACCAACTGCAGGTAGCAACTGCTCTGCACGCAGAAGAGCAAGGGGTCGCCAAAAAATCTGCTCAACTTCTGGTTCGAAGAATGTTCAACTTGGGACAGCTTAAAATGAACTATCGAAAAATACCACAAATCATCTTGACGCCAATAGAGTATGCTTGGCTTGGAGACTCTGAAGAACAAGCGTTAGCTGTCCACGGCCCTAAAATTGAAGTGTTCCACACTGAATACAGTGTGCCAACGAGCACCATGTCCAATAGATATGACTGCAGGTTCGTCTCTAATGATCCCATCCAAAAAGCCTGGTTTTCTACAAATCTGCAAGCCACACCAAAAAATTTTTGTTTCAGATCGTACGCGAAAGTTATTTGTGCGCCGCCGGTACCGATTGTCGGTCGGTTAGTGGTTGGTATACATTTAATGTCACCAGGAGCTGGCGAAATCTTGCAAGGGCTCACACCAGCTTTTCTAACCGGGTCATTGACCAAAGAATGCTTTGACGAAATGGTTGCGCTTCTGCCATGTAGAGGGGCCGTGCTTTCTGATTTGAACACTACCAAAACAGCCGATATTGCTGTTAGATCCAATACTATAAAATGAGAGGGGACTCATGACGTGCGAAATGTCTAGCACTTGAGGTCATCAGTGTTCTCACTGGTTTCGGTTCGATGGAAATTAGTAGAAAATAAATTGATACTGAAAACAACTGTGGTTTTTTTATTTTTACTACTCCTCGCACATTGTCTCCGATTGTATTGATTCTTTTTCGAAATGAACGTAACGCAACTGAAAAAATATTACCCTCCAGGAACAGAGCTTCCTTATTTTCTAAAGACGTGGCCATAGCTAGGAAATAATAGCCGGTTACTCCCCTCGCGATCGAATGGGTGAATGACATGTGCCTTCCGAGGTGCGAGAAGATGGTGCGATCAGTGATCAACCGTGGAAGCACGTACCAAGTGTCGCCCAACTGAAAAATGCTTTTCTTCCTGGATTTCTTCGCAAAATGATTGTATTACAGGCTAAACAAGTTCTGAGGTATGCTTGGGAGGTTCACGGCCTCATAATGAAGTTTTCAGGGGTCAACGAGGGCAATGAATGCATATTGTTTTTCCATAAATAGCCCAGTTCCTGCTATTGAAAAAAGTTATCCTGCAAACGATGGAAAAAACGTTAATGTGATCAATCTTGGCTCAAATTTTCAAGTGGTAAAGATTTCAAGATCAATTTTGACCCGGGAAAACGACTAATTCGGAGTAATTTAGTAACTCCATACCGACGCGCCCAATGAATAGGCAGAATCGGCAAATAATTTTCGAATCTAGAATGAAAAAAGAGAGATTTTTCTCTCTGATTCATAGTCGCATTAAGCGGTCCACCGACGAATTCGCATTTGGCGATCGTTTGACAGCTGATGCTGGTGTAAAATACGACCTCCCATCGTACGTACTAATGATAGGTCGAGTCTTGATCCTCGACAGGCTCTTCTCAAGGGCGCAACAGCCAATCTATGGTAAAGACTGAAGCCATTGCGACTGCCCACGGTGCATAGTGCGGCCTCCGCCCGAATCCCACTGCTCCTTTTCGAGATTTCGATGGGGATTATACAGAAGAAACCGGGGTGTCTCAATATTTTTATCGAGAAAATCGAGAGCAGGCCGAGTTGGGCAACTGTCCCGCTGAACGGATATTTATTAATATCCAATCAAAGGCTTGTATGTAAATTGACTGTAAGCTCAAGGACGATGGACTTTATCGGGGAGCGGGGCATTATGAGTATTAAGTTCGTACCTCGTATGATGAGTAGATATAGATCTTGTGAGAAGTATAAATATTATGAAGACTGACACAAGAAAAGCATTAATTCCTCAAAAAAGGGAAGCAAGATGTTAAAAAAGATCTTCTTTCTCTCCGCAAATTGAAAGTATCCAGTACTGTACCTGGGCATTTCTTCATCCTTCTATATACTTAAACATTATTCCCATAAAAAATTGCAATTGATCCCTTGTTTCCAGGATACATCTTATAGTATCAAATGGGTTGATTTTACTCTCATCATGTCTACTCAGCTCCTGTTGACGACTGCTGTAGAGAAAAAAATCAGTGCTCTTGTTACATCGGGAAAGGAGAGTCCGAAATTCGGCCTAGGTTAGCATAATTGTCAGGGTTGCGGAGGAGTTGCCGGAACAAGGTACTTCTGAGATCAACGATCCGTAGATGATAATATCACTTTTCGCTCGAGCCACTATCTAAACTTTCGCAGGTATCTACTGATAAATTCAAGGACGTACCGCCAGATTCGACGCTTTCAATTGATGGCCAGCGCATGATAGACTGGGGTGCAATTAACGAATAGTGCTTTATATGTCGATTTATGTATTATTCATCAGAGGTTTCTTTTTCAGTTTACTAATAATCCAGGGGGAGTGAGGGAAGAAAAACCTGGCGTAGTTACATTTTCACCCAAAATCAATCTTGGAATATCCAATAAAAAAAATTCTGTCCGTCCGCCGTACGCCGTCCGCCGTCCGCCGTCCGCCGTTAGCAGTTTTCCGGTCAAACTGTAAGAGCTAAAAATTTGAAATTTTCACCAAAAATCAATCTCGGTCCAAGGACGGCCCAATTCTTGAACCAACTTGCTAGCTCAATTTTAAGGGTATTTTTGGGGGGTTTTTATGGGGAGAAAGTTCATATTTTCCAAGGTTTTTCAGAAAAATGTGTACGTGGTATCAAATTATATAGATTTTTGGACGCTGAATCGAATGAGACCATCACCGGGTCGATAGCTTTATTGGTTCTCGAGTTATAGCAGCTTTTGTGCAATTTGGGAGATTTTCACAAATTTGGCATTAAGGTATAACTCGGAGTTCTTGTAGCTATAAGAATCGACTGATATCCTACGCGTTGAAGTCGGTGAAACACTCTCTCCAGCTGTATCGTTCCGAAAAATTCAGATTTTAATTAGGAAATTAAGAATAATTATAATGATAAAAATTACAATAGTTGCCACGGAGTTTTCCCCCATAGTTAACATCTGTTTTTCGGTGGGAACGTTCAAAAATATTAGGCATATTTTAAACGACAAATGGATAGTCTTCTTAGAATAATATTGAGAAATAATAATAAACCACTGTACAATCATTTGCAGCGTTTTTTTTCACGGTGGCCGTGGGGACTATTGGTTACACATCTTTGTAAAATCATCTCCATAATCCACGGTTCATATGACGGTAACCGTTTAATAAATATATTTACAAAGTAACCAATACTCCTCACGGCCACCGTGAAAAAAAACCACCGAAAGCAGAAACTTCCTATTGTTCAACTCAGTTGAATTATTCTAAAAGCGCTGCAGACCGTTTGTATCGAAGTGCACTGAAACGTAATTAATTCAAGATGTTCATTTTATTCTAGTTAATTGCTTTGATAGTTAAGTTTCGCAATAGTTGACGTTTCGACGTTTTCCAAGAGCGGACAAGTAGCGGCAACTCCTATTGCACTTCTTGAGTCTAACAGCGTAGCTCCATTTAAAAAGCGACAGTTTCTTTATAGTTTCTGACACAACAGGTGCACGCCCTAACCTTGAGCAGATTCTCACTTTCCAAGGAACTGCTCTCCTTTATCAAAGCTGAGCCACCCGGACGGTCCAGTGACATTGACTGTCCAACCCTCTGATTCATCAGATTTACTTCTAGCAACTAAACTAAGGCTTTCGTTCGCTGTGAAAATGGAATCCATTATATGCGTTGCCTTAATTCGTTCGCACAGCTACTAACAAGTAAATTGCCACGAATAAAATATCATGAAAATAATATAAATAATGAATAATACAAATGAAGAACGTGAAAGTACTTTCATGCGAAGGTAGGTTTTGAAAATCATTTTTTATTCCGTCTATATTTATTACAAAATTATATGTTTAACTTCAGTTATTTAATTTTTTAGCAGAAATATTTTTTTTCATTCTTTTCTTTCATTCATTTCTCTTGGTAGATAATGTTGTGCTAGAGACCCAAAGATAAAACAATTTTTCTTGATATGAATATGATATCTTGCTATTTTTAGGGATAATAATTAATTTTAATTTATTATTCAATGATAAATCAATGTAGTCGTCTAAGAAAAACATTTCTAACCCACTCAAAATTTGAAGTTTTACGTTTCTAGGTATATAACCTAAATATCAAATAAATAATCCGCCATGAACACTTTTCTGAAGGAAACTATAAAACCTAAATTCTTGCAATATTCACGAAAGATCATTCTTTGTCTGTTAGCCCGTTTCTTTACCCAATTAGCTACTTCAATTTAAGGGTATTTTTGGGAGGTTTACGTAGTTTTCAATATTTTGAAACACAGGTAAGTATGTTTGATTTATATTTATATAGATGTTTTGAGGCTGAATCGAATGAGACCATAACGGAGTCGATAGCTTATATGGTTCTCGAGTTATCGCGGCTTCTATGTGACAATTTTGAAGATGTTGAACAGTTTGCCATGACGGTATAGCTCGAGAATTCATGAAACTTTAAAAATCTTATATTCTTGAAAAAAATGCTCATAAAACGCTCTCTCAAGCTGTATGATTAGACAAATAATTTAACTCTTAAGAAAAATAAAATATAATTTCAATTACGATATTTGCTAAGAAGTTTTCCTGGTATAGTTACCAATCTGTTGTTCGGTACAAACTTTCACAAATGTTCACGACATGGAACTATCACCTATAGATTGGTCTTTTAAAAGCATAATTCAAGCAAAGGAATAATATACCGCTGTACAAAATCATTTGGAGTGTTTTTATTCAGCAATGTAGTCATTTCGCGGATATCAGAGAAGAAAAAATGAAGCATCTCTTCTTGGGACCCTACAAACTGATTTTAATCTCGAGTCTACTCGTATTCCACAATGAATAACATTTTAGGCGCCCCACGCATTATAACGTGAAGATTAATCATCTTTCGGAAAATAGAGGGGGCACTGTCCTGCCCATCCACCCCAAGCCGCCTCAAGACCCTCCAGCTCGAACCCCTCTCAGAAAGGACAGCGTCCCGGCCCCCTGGTATAAAATCACTTGCTGGACCTTCTAGCTGCGAAAGAGACCGCGTCACCGTTGTCGACAACACTCGATCCTTCTCGGACAGAAAATGGCAATCATCCAGGTACAGGACCATCATCAGTCATCACAAATGTTTCAATTTCATTACTGAGTATACTTGTGATTTTTAAAAGTGAATTGTGACGGACTGTGCGTTTGGAAAAATTTTCAATCGACTATTTTACTACGTCGTCCCCTTCGTTTGTGACGTCCCTTCAGCCGGTGTCGGGTCTTGTATAATCTACGCTGCAACGGACCGATCAGGTTGTAGAGACTTTAATTTAATACCATGCCGTTCAACAGTCAAATTCAAGTAAAAAAAAATTATTGCCTATAATTTGCCAAAATATTTTTGCAATTTTTTTTTAACAAGGTTATTTGCATTGAAAGCTCGAATTTATTTAAACTGTAATTTTAATTTTATTTTGTACACTTTCTAATAAATTTTATATTATTTTCAACAAAATTTAGCCTGAAATTAAAGATAATAAGTACCTAGGTTTCTTCCGAAACAAATGGGCCATTCATGAGTCTACTGCAGCTGCAAAATGGTTTTATCTCGACGGAATATCTGAAAATCCAAACATTGTTAAACATAGAAAAACGCTCCCTAAATTTGAAATTGGTATTTTTATTCTTAAAATTGTTGTCATTATTGTTATTACCTACCTATCATTTTCATTTTTTATTACGTCCATGTTTCTTTTTAAACTGGCGACAATGAAAGTTGATTCGATGAGATTTCCTCAATAAATTCAGGTAACGTTTTACTTTGATTCAGGTACCATTCCATGCAGTTCAATAGCAGGAACAAAATATAAGAAAATTTAGGTAGGAAATAGATAATTACATTTTCGTTGATATTCGGGATCTCTATTATGTAGGTTTCTTTTCTTGTGCAATAACGATCCGTTCACTTCAAACATCACTTTATTCAGGACGTTTCATCATTACTACGATTACCTCTTCAGCTGCAAACACAATTATTAGATTACACCATTTTAGCATTAAAAATAGTAACGTCAATATTATGTACGAAGAATCGATTTCTTAGTTTTTAATAGATTCAATATCCTGGTGATGTTGAAATGCCTTGAGTAAGGAGAAGTTTGACGTGAACAGATCGATATTTTTCAAGAAAACGGTCATCCCACTTCTAAGTGCGATAGTAAAATTACCCTCAATTTATAGTACGATTTATTTTATTTTTTATTTTTTTGTAGTAGAGTATCCATTTAAAATGAGAATATTTCTGAATTAATTAAGATACTAAGATGATTGGTGTAGCTTGGTTTTCATTATTCTCCTCCCAGTTGAATTAAAATCATCTGTTTGAATTGGCTCATTGTAAATTGAATCTGTTTTTATAGGTATAATTAAATATTCGACGATTCCTAATACGATTAAAATAAATATATAAAAATATGATTCAATCTATAGAACATGGATGGGTTGTTATTTTTATCAAATCTCGTTTCGATTATCAGTCCTACGATATTATAATGAACTACTAACAATTTTGAAGACAACGATTTTTTTCGACTTTCAACGCTTGTCGAACCGACCGAAAGAAACCGGGGTAAACAATCATTGGGAAAATTGCCAGCGTTATGGCCGATTCCCGATCGAGTTCCTGAGATAGCTTCCTCTTCGACAGCTTCCTCATTATTGAGTGAGAACTAAAGCTTCTCAACTCCCAACGGGATTTTTTTCCAAAAGAAGTTACTTAGGAGAATTCCCAAGAAGATAGGAAGAGGTGCTGAGCGTGATGCAAGCCACTGTAACCGCTAAAAGAGATAGCGCAAGCGATTTATTTCAAATTGAAACAATTGATTTTCCCCTGCATACATTTTCAATGATTCACCCTTATTTTGTGTTTTCCTCGATCAAAAGCGCAGACTACACATCATAATTTTTCGTCAAAAAATGGTCAACATTTGACAGAAACTAGTGAAAACTCAAGTGAAGTATTTGACATATTACACGAACGAATAAATACATTAATTAAAATTGATTACCTGGTTAGGAATTTTTTGGAGAACGCAAGAGCATTGTGTATGCAGAGGATGTTATCTGACTTTTTCCCTTTGAGCGGAGGCAGTTGCGAAAAAAACTCGTGATCGCGGACCGTACGTCCTGCACGGCAGTCCCAACTTAGCACCAGCTACGAAAATAATAGTGACGTATTTTTCCTCCGGTCGAGTTCGGTCATGTGCGTTTTCAGCCAACCATCCAAGTAAACTTCCATAAGAAGCGCTCGGTAGTGTGGTAATACTACGCGTGTTAGTTACCTTCTCATGCGAATCCAACGTGAAAACGAAGTGGAGAATGATCGAATTTCGGATCGAAACTCAAAAAAAAAAAAAAAAAAAAAAACGCTGCAAATGATTGTACTGTGTTTTATTTGCTTCAATAATGATATAAGAAGATCATTTTTACTTGTGATAGTAACGACTCAGAACATTAGTGAACGTTCCCGAAAAACGGACTGTAACTATAATGAAAAACTCCGTAGCATGACTATAGTAATTTGAAAAAAATTGCCTTAATTTTTAAATCAAAAGCTAAAATTTTTACCTAATGCTACAGTCGAAGAGAATCTTTGACGACCATTCCAAAGAGTATAAAACGATTTTAATAGCTTTAAGAGCTCTCATGCCAAATTTCTGAAAATCTGCCAAATTCAACACAAAAGCTAAAATTACTCGAGAACCAACCGACCCCGCGATGGTCTCATTCAATTCAACGTCCAAAAATCTACAGAAACTGACAAACAAATAAACGTTTTCCTGAAAAACGACGGAAATCACGAATTTTCTTCCCCTCAAAACCTCCCAAAAATACCCTTAAAATTGAGGTGGCGATTTGGTTGTCAGGTTAAGATTGATTTGTGGTGAAATTTCAAAAATTTAGCTTTTATAGTTTCGTTGGAAAAGTTTTGACGTTGGACGGACAGAATTTTTAAAGTGGAATATTCGGATTCAGCATGCCTTAAAATGTAAAACAGCAAATTTCGTGGGTCGGAGAATTCATTTTTTGGGCGATTACTACGGTTTATTATTAACAATAAACCAAATAGTAAAATGCTGCGCGAATTCGAGAAACGAACAGAGGAAGCAACTGGACAAAAATAATATTCTCTATTTTAGCAGATTTAAATGTGTAAAAATACTAAAAATAAATACAATTGAAAAGCTTCAACTATTGATTTTTTTTCAGTCAACTTTTGTTGCGGCTTTGTGCCTAGCAGCAGCTACAGCAGGAATCATCGATGCAGGTTACTACAACGAACCTTATGCGCACTACGGGGCTCCTGAGCCATACAGCCACTACGCCGCCCCTGCCCCTATCCAATATGCTATTGCCAGCCATGGTCCCGCCTCCAACTACGGCTATTCTCACGGACCTAGCTATGGTTACGCTCATGCTCCTGCACCAATCCCCTATGCAGCTCCTGCACCGATCGCTTATGCTGCTCCAGTTGCTGCTCCGATCGCTCCTGTTGCGCCCGTTGCTGTCGCTCACCACCCGTCGCCTCTGATCCCATACGAAGGTGTTGAATACGCATCATACGCTCCAAGCCACGACCACGAACACTACGTGAGTATCCTGACATTTTTTCTGAGACATAATATTTATGAATAGGATTAAAAAGGATTCTAAGGATAACTTCAGATGCATAAGATCTCCTTAATTTTAAAATCGCCTCTTTAAATAACCTTCAAATAATGGAATTGGAATAATAATATTCTTATTATACAAGCAATCTATATTAGTATACATCATCTATATAATTTTATACCATCTATATATAGATCTACGATTTATATTAATACATCTAGATCTAGATTAATATATCATAAATATATACATTTCGCAATGAAATCCCCAATCAAGAAAACTAGCATTTTTCTATTTCGACTACCAACTCAACTCGAAAATCACTTGAAACTCGAGCTGGGCGAGTTCAGTCCAATTGGATTATACGAGGCAATATTGGTGAAAAAACGGTTTCGTCGATAATCACTCGTCCTTGGCGAGGCAGCGCCGTAAAAAGCGCGTTAAACTCGGACAAAGAGATTGAGGGGAAAAATAGCGTTCAACGGGCGTGGCGGCCTAGACGAGAGCTGAATGAACAGTAAAGGTAACAGCTGAACTGGAATATGATGGACCGCTCGTGGCCAGTGAACGTAAAACCAAGGACCTTGAAAGCGCCCAAGGAAACCCG
Organism: Tupiocoris notatus; assembly: GCA_037159825.1. NCBI lineage: Eukaryota > Metazoa > Arthropoda > Insecta > Hemiptera > Miridae > Tupiocoris > Tupiocoris notatus. The sequence goes on along the minus strand of JASJUZ010000018.1, from coordinate 113,013 downwards.
ATCATGATTCACTGCAAATAAATTGATTTTTTCTGGCCGTGAGAAAGATCATCGTCGGATACCTAGTGTAAAATATAATGTACTAGAGTCCTCTAACACATCCAAAAAACCGGTTCAATCGATTTTTAAAAAGTTCTAAAGCGAAAAAAGTATTTGACCCGTGTAGTAACTTGAAAATTTACTCTGACGCGACCAATTCAAATAATCAGAAAATATAATCATTTTGTTCAGCGATCGAACGCGCGTATATACGCTCGAGATCCGGCTTGAATGAAAAAAAAAAAAAATGGAACATGCTAATTTTGAGCGGCATAGCCAAATATGTTCGCCGCTGTCAGCCGACGGAAGGTGGGCTTTAATAAACGACGTCTGAAGCATTAGATATTAGTATACTGTTAGGGAAAAGAAGATATCAGCTAATTAACGACAAGCGGAGATAAACTTATGGAAAAAATCTACGGAACGCCTACGTCGATGGTGATTCACTGTGTAGAGTTTGAAGGTAGGTTCAAGAACGGGAAAGATAAGCAACTAGAACAATCGTATTTTTTTTTGCTATTGCACGCTTTAAAAAACTTCATACCAAAAATCATTTGATGCCAGAATATTTCTTACATTTATTTTGAAATTATCTTAACTTGGAGAGTTTACGCACTTTTGGTGCCTTTGAAAAAATATGGAATGGGAAAAACCGACGTAATTTCACCAGCATTATTTTGAAAATAACGCTCAAGCGAATTTAAAAAATAAAAAGATAAAATATAACGTTTTATTTAACTCTAAAAAAACATTCATGGCGCGACGATTCCGCAACTGTTGCACGTAACTGATCCGCTTATCACCGGGAAGGATCTTTACTTCCAGAATAGCTCTCGCACACAACTGATATTCACATACGCACACGCTGCAGTAAAGTAGTCATTAAAGTTCTGTCCGTAATAATAGTTGGCATAGCACGTAAGAAGTCCGTAAGCTGAAGATGCCTGTGGGAACTGTTGAATCGGCCGTGAGAAAAGTGTTAACCGCCGTTTATGGAACTAGGATTATGCTGCTTGGTTTCGAGCCGGTTATGGAAGCTAGTTGAGTCGTTTGGCCGCATTTGATGGTTTTTAAGAGAAAAAAGACTCACGAGGAAACTAATCCAACTGGTGGCATTACTTTCGAATGAATGCCATTTCGCATTGGTGTAATTCATTGAAATATAGTCACGTAAAAAAATTTCAACTGGAACCCTCATACGTTTCTTGTTTCACATTTCGAAAACAATTCGCTAATAAATTCCAATTATCAGTTTTCCCGTTCTAGTCCGTTTGACGTATATCGGTATCCTGTTTCTCTCTGAGGTGATAAAAATACCCTTCAAAATACCACATTGGCCATGTGATATTTTTATTTCTTCTACTTGAAAAAGGAAGGCACCGCATTTTTTCACACCGAGTCAAGAAAATGATTTCGATTGGCAATAGTTGAACCTGTTGACTTGTCTGTTCGCAAAAGGTGACCTGAAGAATGTCAATCAGGATTCCTATTGAAGAAACCAACCCTTGCAATCTGCGAACTCTCCCAAGAGGACATGTTTCTTAACGCATTGCGTTCACCATGATTGCCATAGATAGAACGAAAAATCAATTCGCAACAATCCTGTTTTTTTGCACTTCGACTCTTATTTTTTTTTTAAATTTAAATCACGGTTCAATACCGAAAACTTAATAGCAATGAAAATGTTACATCTATCGGAGAGATTATTTGTTTTCCTTGGTAGTTGAAGGGATATTTTACGGAAAGGATGAATTCTATAATATATAATTAATTTGAACCTTGATAATTATTATCAGCTGATTGATGATTCGTTCAATCGCCAACATTCCTCGTTTACTTTTCATTTCGGTTTCAAAATTGATCCAGCACTTACACTTTGAAAGCGAAATAAAATATCACAATTGCCTATATAATAATTTTACTCGAGGCAAAGATGAATGGCTGTCATAAAACGTTATGCGACCTTCGACTATGGCAATGGGCTGAGACTCGCAGTCGAGTGGCACGAAACCCGTTGTTTGGAACTCCGCTTTGGCCAGTGTCAGCGGATCAATTGCACAACGTTTGAGAAGCTGGTACCACAATCTTGAAAAGGAAAGTGCGAACTGCCCGGAATGGAATCGAAATTGACGGGGGTATTCACCGACGCATGGACATTAATCAAATGTGACTTAGCTCTTGCAAGTAAGTCGTCCGAAGTCGCCGCAGGTGGACAAGCCGGTTGTTAGGAAACGATCTCGGTTAGAAATTGGAACTGTACGATGCAATCTGGCTCAAGGTTGCATCTCTGAACGGAAAATACGCAAATAACCGCTAATTAGTGCGTCCCTCGATCGCCACCCAATTCGGGACTGTGTTTGAAGGGGGAAAACTACAAAAAACTGACTTTCGACTGGAGTTGAAACAGAAGTTAAGACAGTTCATGGTAATTGAAAATGCAGGTATGTAGCAAGGCCAATCTTTTTCCTAGGTTATCTAACCGTAAATGAAGGTTCGAGTAAGAACTGTACATAACTTGGAACAAGAAGCTGGTGCCATTCTTCATTTCTATAATTACGCAGAGCTCACCTTCCGCGGTTAGTCAAAAACTAGGTACAAGGCTGGTTGAGCGGCTGGCGGATGTACGCTTGTCTGGAGGTCTGCGGACGACACAGACATTCGCAGAGACAGACTGCAGTGAGTGGATGTTGTAATTGTCAGCGAGGACAGCGTAACCAGTTGAGAGCATCTGGTGCAACGTGTCGTCTTGTTTTTCATGCGATTCTCTTGTCATCATGTGACAAAACGCCATTTCTGGCTATTTTAAATCAGAATACTACGAAAACTTTTTTCCATATAAAGGAATGAATCGCTGGTAAATTTTAAGTGTAGCAGATCATGGGAACGGGATGAAAACTGGATACTTTTTCAGGAGTTATTGAGATCCGCATTACGTCTCAACAGACCGTTGTCTAATTTCATTTTGTCAACACTTGAAATCAGCGAAATTCACACGTGCCCGAATCAATTTTAGAATCCTTAATTAGGTCATCCTTCAGCTCATGAGAATCCTCACGAAAAGAGGACACTATTTCGTTGGTTACGTCAGGTGCAATTATATTCGGGGAATTCTTTCTGTGGGAATATCACAAGTTTGGGAATAAGAGTGCTCTAACCATTGGAATACTATAGAAACTCACAGTGAATCGCAAGAAGTTCTAAAATGCACATGTCCCCAGTCAGTGATTCATAATGCGATGATCCTTCCAGCGATCTTGGAAATGATATATATTCTCTTTTATTGAGTCGCTACTGAATTGAGAGCATATATACGATTTCCGCAGAAGGAAGGAATTGAAATGGTACTATTATCTGGTTTCAAAATGTATACGTAATTATGGAATTTTCAAAAGATTTTTTTAAAACTTTTATTCTAAGATTTTATTATTTTATTTTATTTATAATTATTATATTAAAATTAATTAAAATTATAATATTTTAATATTATTATTTTTATTTATAATTATTTTTTCTATAATATTGCAATTTTTATTACTAATACTACTTTTATTGCTGCTATTATTTTTTCTGAGCTGCCAGTGCCATCAATAAGCTCTGATGGAATACAATAATAGTTTGACGGTATTATGTCAAGCATTTCGCTACCTTTCAAATGGTGCTGATCTCGTGCAATGCTTGATATAACCAGTTTGCAAAACTTGAGCTACCGTTTCTCTGGGACTTGTAAAACGAGAGAACTTCCATATCAATTATTTCAACGTGAAATATGTAGTGAACATTCATTCAAGACTAAGCAATCGACTATCAGTTCAATCGCTTATCTGCACGCGATAGCTGCACCAGTTTTAAGATTCGACGTTTTTCCCAAGAATGATGCAACTTAGGGCTGACTTTTATTCGCAATGACCGAGCACCTGACAACGTTGAGAAAATTAAAAATATTCACATGGCTCCTGCTGCCCATTAACAATATTTCACAAGATTCGCTGGGAACCCGATCGTTTTGGATTGTTCGGTGAACGACTTTATAACAAAATCGTAGTCTTTCTGGGAGAATCGGTTTCGCACCACGGGCAATTCGAGGAGCTAACATTAAATATTGAGTTGTCGAACTTTAGAAACGATTAAGACAGTCAATTCGTCATTTCTTATAATTAACTAACGCTTTCTAAATCGGTCAGTCATCTCTAAAAATGTCTCATTAAAAAATAATTTACTTTTCGTCAAAAAAGGTCATTTATATCAAAAGAGTTTTTCCGTTCTTCGTATTAGATAGACAATTTCTTATTTTCCGAATAAACTTTTAATTTTGATCGTATTCATAAGTTCTCCGTTTGGCCTGCTAACTTATTTTTCTAACCGATCGAGCAAGCGAGCCTTGACGTAATCATAGGTAGTGTTGTGAGGTAAGGTCGTTGAACCGGAGTATGTGATGTAAACAAAGATACTAACCCGTATGACCCGCCGTTCATGCGTATTTGTAGTCTAAAAATGGCATCGCTTTGAAATGCAAGTCCTATACCTATTCAAATGATACTCAAATGGGAAATGCTCAATTTCTATTGTAGCCTACAAACAGTGAAGAGGCTTAGATCGTGGATAATCGTAATCCATTTATTATAGCTCTGATAATAAACTAAAACAAACATTTTTCAATTTTGTATAATATTGTGGGCGAATTGCTCCAGGAATCATATTATTACGTCGATAATCTTCAATGTTCATCGTAAGCGGAATCGGAAATGCCTCATTTCTGTTATAATTTTTCTTTGCTATTATTTTTTTTCTGTTTTTCAGAGCTACCCGAAATACGCCTTCAATTACGGTGTACACGATCCTCACACTGGTGACATCAAGAGTCAATACGAAGAGCGTGATGGTGATGTCGTCAAAGGAGCTTACAGCCTAGTTGAGCCTGATGGTTCAGTGCGTATAGTCGAATACACCGCTGACGACCACAATGGATTCAACGCCGTTGTCAAGAAAATCGGACCATCTGCCCACCCAGCTCCCATTGCCCATGCTGCCCCCATCGCTCACGCTGCCCCTATCGCCTACGCTCAAGCTCCAATCCACGCTCCCCTTGCTCTTGAGGTAAACAAATCTGTTTACTACGTAGCCACTTTTTTTTTTTTTAATAAACACTAGCTAGTGCCACCAAAAGAGAATTTTTTTTTAATTTTAATTATTGATGCTAGAACTTTTAGGCGAGGTTTTTCACTGAGAAGAAATATTTGGAATTAAAAAACATTCAAGACCGTGATCGTCGACGGCACAGTGATTCCTCAAACCTCATTTTTTCAGTGTTTTGAGTTAAGTGCTTTCATGTAAATAAAAATACGCGTTTTAAAAAAAAATTATAGAACAGTGTAAAATGTAGAAAAACGAAGAATAGTTGATAAATCTCACCAATGGTTTGGAATTCCGGAAATACTGTACATATCTGTGTAAAAGTATACAACCCGGCAATGTTCCTTGCGTTTTCCGATTAAGTATACAAGTACTAAACGATTAAAAGCCTCAAGTTTTGAATGGAATATTCTTTTTTGGAGAATGAGCAAATATACCCCACTAATATTAATCTCGATTGATGAGCAAACTTTAAATACGGAGGTATTGGTGTTTGTGTATAAATTAACCGCGTCTCCGGCGTAGCTAATGAGCGAATCTCAATGGCGCACACCGGTGAATCACGCACATCTCATAGATTTCATAGTTGCACATAGATAATTTTCATGAAGAAACGCCTTGATTAAAAAAAATTACTAAAAATTTAAAAACAAACATCCCTCACTTCACCGTAGTTTATGAGCTAGTCTCAGGGAAAATCAATGAAACCCATCAAAACAGTTCAGAAAAAAGCTAAAATGAGTTGTGCTGAACTATTGTGGCGTTGATGCATGCAGTTAAAGAATTAGTCCCTATCTTTGACCATTTCTGCTAAATCAATTTACTGAATTTATTGATGAATGATTTTTATTAAATATATTTATGTAGTCTTCTCTGATTTATATGTTGCAGGTTCCTTCGTACGGAGGCTACTACCACCATAAAAAATAAACTTCGAGAACTAACGAACAATGCGATCATCTCATTATGACGAAAACTAAGAATCAACCCTCGAGACCATCGAAATTAAATGAATGCAATAAATGAACATGAGGAGGGTGCAATGACGAATCTAAACGCCAAAGAAGACACCTTGTTGCACTCGACTCTATTCATTCGGGAAGGAAAATATATTTATTTTTTACAACTCGGTAATATAATGAACTTCGTCGTCCGAGGGCTGATAAATTTCAAGTACCTTTTTTGATATGAAGAACGATCAATGGTGATCTTAGCTGTATTTATTACGAATAAAAGGCAAATTTATACGTAACTTTTTGTTTTCTGGCGTTTACCTTGAATTATAGAAGTTATTTTAATTTTATTTCATAGTAATTATTTTTAAATTTTTTATTTTTATGTTTATTTCTACGAGTTGAGCCAGGTAATGGATCTGGAATCAAACAATTGAAAATTTGAGTTTCGCCGGCATTAACTCAAGTTATACATTTTGGGATGAAGGGAAGAAGAAGAAAAAAGATAATAAAAACTGTACAGAACTTCGGGGTGTGCGAGGAATCGAAATATTTCGTAATTTTTCCATTAGAGCAGATCTGACCCAATCAGTTTAGGAACACAAAATAATACGCGATTCGTCTACAAAAACATTTATTCGGTAGCCCGCGGGCTGTACAGCATAATTAATATGCCTTTAATCATACACCTATTAATAAGCTAAATTATATTCTAAATTATCAACAGTAGAATCGTACCAAAACGCTAATATGCTTATTTTTTAATCATTCCTGTAAAAATTTTATTTACAAAAATTACAAAGAAAAATCCTGTCGGTATTTATCAATGGAATAAAAACACTTTTACATAACGGAATTTATAGCCTGATAGCTCAGTTGCTTATTGAATATTTCGTGAAAAAAACATTCCCAGTAACATGACAAACTGCACCTGCAATGCAAAATGGTCTGATTTATTCTTTCAATCGGTGTGAGCGTTTTTTGCTGTTCGCAGTACAAAGCAACCAAATAATTGATCGTTGAGTTTATTAACTGGAAGTTGTAAATCCCTTTTACATTTTGGATATGTAGAGTGAAATTTTGAGCAATTTTTTGAGAAAACAGAACGGGAAATGGCGTGAAAATAATATGTCAGCCGGATTTCTAATTTTCCAAAATTCACGACTAATCTGTTAGTAGATTTTGTCAATAGGCCGTATCGACATGTGCGTAATACGTAACAAGAAACATTCAGTACTAGACAACTTTCGATTCAATCCACGGCGGTAATGGTGTCGAACTCATAAATGTAAATATTAAGAACAATATAGTTTTAATGCCGATTTGTTTAAATGCCTTCGATTCATACGTGATTAGAACCCAATATACACCACATTTATAGTCAAAAATCTTTCACCGAAATCAATCAACGTTTAATTTTTCGTTCGGAAAGAATACCCGGGGAGGTTTGGTCCCGAATTATGAGCTATAAATTTTAGGGAGTACATAATTCACAAAATATGTGAATAAACGGACACAGCTGTGTCAAGAAATTTGCTACTCGCATCCTCGATGCTTGAGAACATAATAAGTCATCGGAGCAAGAATATATTCTTACTAGCTGCCACGTGCTAACTCACCAGCACCTGACAGCCGAAAAGCATCTTCAGTTGAACAATTGCAGTGATCAGAGAATAAAAAATGTACATTTAGGAGCGACATTTGTTATCAAACTTTTCAGTAAGAAGGTACAGCCGGTTCAAAATGCATGAATAAATGCCTAGGGCTTCATAGGAATCAAGCCTCCCAGGAGTTGCCATTGTTCTAAGTGTGGCGCAAATGTTTGACTGCCTTAACCAACGTTAGAGTTGAGAACAATGCACCAACATTGGTAAAATGGTATATTTCAATGTAAGAAATCATTCTTTACAATTGCTACTGTTTCTGCGGTGAGGTTGGATCTTGCAAACGGAAACAGAGCGAACAACTTATTTCCTTTGTGGTAACTATAGGTAAAGTGTAGCTCAATGATTCCAGTGATACCGTACATATTAACAATGTAACAAAAATAGGATTCGTCGTGTCCTATTTTTCGGCGGGAATTGATCGTTTAAGGCGTTCATTGGACACGGGAAATGATGCGCTCGCGCGAATCTTCTCGGTTGGCCGAGTTGCGTCGAGGTGGCGATGCGTTGAGCCGCGATTTTCTCGATCGCTTGATTTTATCTTCGCCGAAGACATCGCCAGTTCGCAGTGCAGAGATAAGGTCGTCGAATTCCCCTTTGGGACTGCCATTTTGCTGCAATGCACCAGTGCTGCCATTATGATGCGAAAGAAGTCCCCCCCTTTCAGCAGTCCTCGAGTTCTTCCGCTCCATCGTGCGCTTTTTCATCTGCAATAGGAAACCTTGAGGGTTAAACATGTTTAGAAAGTGGTGGCTCACAACTTATACTTGCCTGTGTGCACCACTGTAATCTTATCTTCTAAAATACTGGACACTTCAATGATTTGTTCTCAAAAATGAAGTCACCAAGAGTAGAAATAAAAAAATTAATCCTCAACTGATGTGTCCTCTTTCTGTTCGACAACCCCAAACGAAATGGAATTGTTACGAATAGGTTTATTCCGTTACAAATAGGTGAGGAAATCGACAACTGACAACTCAAAATTGAACTGAGGCTTTGGGTGAAAACGGAAGAAACGCGAAGAATGAATGACGAAGGAATGAAAGATTATAATTGCCTACAAGTGGCACTGGAAAGTTTGAAAATAGCTAGGAAAAAATCTCCTAATTTTATCCAAAGAGTTGACTCCAAGTAGAAGGCATTGTAAACAAGCCAAAAGGAGGGATGTTTTTGAAATGGCTAAAACTTCTCTGATTGCGAACGATGTCAGATCGATCCGTGAGGTTTTGACATTTTTCACCATTGAAACCGCAGAACGAGAAAAATATTAGCTCGCTATTTATTTGGTACACATATATTATGACATATTATGTGTGCAGTAAAAAATTATTTTTGTAACTGTCTGCCCTTGATGCCTCAACCTCACGCGATAATACCTCAACTCAAATTCATCCAACCAAACCTACAATGATCAGAACGTATGCCAAAAAATTAGGCATGGGAGTAGCAATTAATTTATTTTAAAATTTAACCCTTCATAAAAATGTAATCTTATACGATTCTCATCGCAAAGTTTAATGATACGCCAAGACCAATGCAACTGTTGGAGCTCAGCCTTTCTAGGCCAAGTTTCTCAGTGCAGCTCATACATTTTCCTGTGATGAGTGAATCGCCCGTGGCTAGGTCCGGTCATTCGTGATATTCCTCCACCAATACAAGTGCTTAATTTATGCACCTTTTCTTAAACATTTAAACAAACTTACGGCTTTCGTACATTTTTATGCAAGAAAACATTTTTTTTTTTGCTTCTTAGAACAACAGGCAACTATGGAATTCAGAATGTTGATCGGAAAAGGAGAACTGGGCTTCGATAAATTCGAATTTGAATTAAATTAACGAAAAATATGTTTCAATGAGATGCGGACAATAGCAGATTTTAGATATGTATGGCCCCCTCTCCCTGGGAATTGCTATTGAAGCATATAGTCAAGCGTTTAAATAGGAGTAATTTTTTTTTTTTTTAATGCAGGTTTTTTGGGTTTTAGTTTTCTTAAATTTATTTACCTATGAAAAAAGGATGTTCGGGAGAAGACCGCGCGGAATTGAATATCCCTACATTGCGACGAGCTTAACTGGGAAAATATTGCATAGTTCACTGCGCATGCATGAAAGCTTTAATATCTCAATTTGAGGCCACTTCGAATATAAACTATATGAAATGTTTTCAAAATATTTTATTTGAAGCATCCTAAATAACCGGTGGAAGGATAACCTGAATACAGCGTTTCAATTCGGGGGAAATCCCTCAACGGAAATTCAATTTTATATTTATCATGAAAACAAAAGAAATGCGGCATAAAAATAGTTGAATTTATTATCCGGTGCGTGAGAAAAGGCTTGTCAAGCTGTGATAATCCACTACCCAGTGCAAGAGCTCCGCATTCATCCCGGCCGATCGCTGAACGGCCAAACATTGGCCATTGCACAACACGAGAAACGTCATACCCCTCTCTTCTACAACGACGAATGGCCATCTTGTTTGACATAGGAACATCAGTAATCAGTTGACTAGTGCGCGCATAGGTCATCGAATGACTAGAAGATAACGTCCCATTGTTCAATTTTGGTCGAAGACGTAACGCGAGTCGCGTGCTGTTTCCCCTGTTTGTGGTGATGGAGACCTTTGGTCAGTGGATGAGTTGCCATGCCAACTTCACTGGTTCCTCGCCGACGTCGTATTAATTCTTTCATCTGTCGTGCCCAGACCCCCCACAACACGTTTAAAAACAATACATAATCACGCGGAAAATCTTGCTTCTATTTAGCATCAATAACACAAAAAATAAAAAATAAATAAATACAAATATTATACATTAAAATACATTTTATCACTAAATATTCTAACATGACAAATTTTATGCTACAAAAAAAAATAGTTTCCATATATCTACATGCGCACACGTTACTTGAAAACAATATTTTTGGCTCTAACAACATCTTGACCATTATTCTATGGGAGAGCGTGGCTTGAATGATGAAACAACTTCATTGGAAATCATGGTTACGAGTTATTACTGAATTTGTATCGAAATGGATAAAGAGAGAATAATTAGCAGAATAATAACTAAATGAGAAAATAATTACCTCAGCCTCCTGTCTCGCCCGTTTCTCTTCCTCCTCTTTCCGCCGGCGTAAATTCTCATTGTCCGATCGAGCGTCAGCAAACGAAACGAGGAAAGCGTCAAAAATGCCGAAGAAATCGTCAGGTTGAATTGACGAATTGTCCTCGCCGAAAACTCGAACGGCGCGGTCAAACTATGGCATTCAAAAATAGCAGGTGTGAAAATGGAAATTCGATCAGAGCACATTTCACCGCATTCAGTTAACTTACTCTGGTCTTCATGTCGTGGAACCGATCTTCGAGCTCCGACAAACGACAAGTCGCAACAGCGACGAATTCTTTCATGACGGGCAAAAATCGATCACCCGGTGTCACTGGCTGCACTCGCTGGAACTCCAACTCTCGTTCAGCTTCTTTCAAATTGGCTTTCAGTTGCGCCATATCTTTTTCAAGCTCTGCCATGCTGCGAAATCGAAATAAATGAATTAGAAGTTTCAAAAATGTAGGTATAAAGGACAATCGTTGGCAAAAGTCTTAGCACTTCCCGCTATTAGTTAGACGAATTAGTCGATGATCGATCAAAAAATATAAAGAGAAAAAAGCAAATAAAAAAATATGAATAAAACAAAAATCAAATTAATCAAAATAGGCATAAATAAAAAAAATCATAAATCTAAATTAAAACAACAATTTAATCAAAATACCAGTCTAATAACCAAAATAACAGATTACGGCCATATCTTTTCCCACCATTTATCCGATAGTTCATGATATTTTTTCCTGAGGCTTCAATAAATATAGATATAAATAAAAATATAAAAAATTAATAAAAAATAAATAAAGGCATAAATAACAAAAATCATAAATCTAAATTAAAAAAATAATTTAATCAAAATACCAGTTTAATAACCAAAATAACAGATTCCGGCCATATTCTTTCCCACCATATATCCGATGGTTCATGATATTTGTTCCAGAGTTGCAGGTCACCAGTGGTTCGTCAATTTCAAGTAGAAATCGTCTTCTATACAGTTAATTTTCCATGTGATTCTTTCAAGAGGTATTCAGCTCAGGTGAATAAATTACGCAAAATGTATCTGTCACCAGGAGGAGAGGAAGGTCGTCAGTAGTGTTGGTAGGCAGTTGTGAATCAGGCAGGTCAAGCGATTGAAATGAGAGTGAGTCAAGTGCGAATCATTTATTTGTAATGAGGAATGGGAGAGGCTAAATTGGTGAGTCGAGGATTTGAGGAATGTCAGTTTACGTGAGTCGATTTTTGTGCCGTTCAGGAAAGTTCAGTGGTCTAACTCCATGCTACCCCTAGTGCATTAAGATCATTAATCTCTACCTGCTCGAGCTGGTCTATGATGCCGCTTGCACGATTTATATACCTGACTATCGGTCGTGTCACTTCAATTTTGAACGACCATTTCCTGGGTAAAATCATAGGCTACGTCATCACTTTCAACTACCAGCCCTTACGCTCACCTGACTTTGGCTGCTTCTTTGACATGCGGCATGTCCTCTTCCAACTTCAGCGCGTCTTTGAACTGCAGTAAATAAAAACCAAGGCTCAAAATAACATAAGGAGTACAGAAACGTGAAAATATTGTAACTCAACAGTGCATTGTTTCGTACCTTGTTCTGGAGGATTTCGACTAGGTAATGAAGGAGCGTGATGCCTTTTGATTGACTAGACTTGGTGTCTGCTAGACGATTGAGAGACGCTAAACGAAAACCGCATGCATTTCCACGAGCTCCTCGATTCATGTAGTTTCCAAGGGCAAGAACGACTTCCAAAACCTGAGATTTCGAAACGAAAATCGACTATTGTAAAAGATTAAATTAAAAAACATCTCGAAAATACCTGAATGAAATTTTTCGCTTGGTTGTCGTCGCATTTATTGTAGTAGAGGGGTTGTGATGGGGAGAAAAACCAGGCGACTCATTCTCCAGATTTTTAATGGCTGGCCGAGCACTTTCGCCCATTCGGGCATCTTCAGGGCGACGTGGAACCATGAGGTCCACAGCCTCGGCCAGCCATTAAAAATCTGGAGAATAAGTCGCCTGGTTTTTCTCCCCATCACAACCCCTGAATGAAATTGTTTGTAACCTTTCTGAGTCTTCGAGATCGCGTGGTCTCTCTCGATGCTTCCATGACGGCCTTAATTCTCGGTTCAACTTCGCCAGTCCAAACGGCGAAACGCTTTTTAAAATGAAGACAGCGCAATCTTTGTTCGTAGTGTGGAATTCTGAAGTAAGAATTGAGAATTAGAAACATGCACTACTAATTATTATTTTTCACTGAATGCACGGCTATATTTGAAAGTTACTTGGATATTTCGTAAAGGAATCGATCAGCTCTGGCGAGGTTGTCGATTTCTTCTGAATGTTCTTCGAGAAGAGCAGCCTCTTCGGAGGAAGGTGTAAATTTGAGCAGCTGTTCAACCATATCCGGGGGTAGCTCGTCTCTCGAATCCATGCTCATTATTACCCTGGAAAATTAATTGGGTTATTCTTTCTGAAATGGACTCCTCAGTAGGTGAATTCGAATAGCAATGATGCGCTGACTAAAATATTCATAAGAAATCTATCAAAAGATTTGAAGCAATTTGAGAAGATAGTCCCCGCCGTCTTATCGTCCGATTTGCGTTACGTTCGGTGAGGACTGGAAGTTTTCATAATTCAAACTTACTTGGTAATCTCCTCGTCGGATAATTTGAGCTTCGAGAGCAAGATTGTACAGTTTTGCGCTCTTCGGCCGTCGATGACGCTCAGAATTTTAGTCTTGTTTTTCCCCAGCTGTCTTAGATCTTCGATTGAGCCATCGTTCTTAAAAATGGCGAGGACAAATTGATGAGATTAATGCTCCGGTTTGTGAAAATTAAAGAGCTCTAAATTTAGAAAATTCAAAGCTACCGATTACAAGGGAAAATATCGTAGCTTTTGTAACAAATCGACTTGGCACAAATGAAAAATTCAATAAATTTTTTTTTTTAATTAACACGGATCCTATAATATATTTTTGGGGAAATCAATTACAGTCATCGTGGATGAGGCTCGAGGAGGATATTATTTTCTAGTACCATCAGTACAGCGTACCATCAGTACATATCCCAGAAAAAAATTAATACATCTCAATTTCCTCGGAGTTTGCTTATTTTCACATTGGTCTTATTATTTCCGGCGTACAAAATTTATTAATCACCGTTGAAAAAAGATTATTATTATTTTTTTTTTTTAATTATAAGATCGCACACAACTTACAGCAACGCCGTTCTTTTGATAAGCGCAGAACAATTTGTCAATATTGTCAAGATCCATCGAGTTGTATAATTTGGTGTCATCAAGTTCAGACCATACTGTCCCTTGTAACTTCGTGTCAGGAAGTTTCGACCAGTTGAACGATTTGAGCGGATTCGACGGTTTAGGAACGTTTTTGGCCGGACGAGAAACGGGAGCAGGAGGTGGAGGTGCAGGCGATGCGGACGACGACATCGGAGGAGGAGCAGGGGCAGCTGGTGGAGGAGGCGGCCCTGGGGGCGCTGGGGGAGGAGGGGGTGGCACTGAACGTGTCGAAAGGTGGCCGTTCATCATGTTCAGTCCTTCGGCCTGCAAAATAACGAGACGCAATTTAAATATTTACAGACATCTGTAGGTATGATAAATATAAATACCAAGGATAGAGAATGACGAATGAACTAAATGCAGGAAATCCAGAACTGTTTCGACTGAGCCAAGTCAAAGAGTACCCAAGAGAGGTATGAATAAAAATCAGAAATTAGAATTCCTATCCTAATTTTTAACCGACTTCATATCCATTAATTTTGTAAATAAATTATTAGAGAGTTTTGTGCTGAGAGATAAATGCTTCTAGTTATCTTTCATACAGCTTCATCGTGTTGTAGATGAGCTGTTCTTTTCATCCGTAACTGTCTTTTCTCTCATGCAGAGTATGGGAGTTTCCAAAAACTTTCTTCGCTTATTTTTCGCAGAGCTTAGTGAATGAGAGGTTCGGGTTTTTCTACAGCTCGGTTGGACTTTCTCGTCCAGTTTTCAAAACGTAGAGTTGCTTTTAATTACACAGTAATTGGCTACTCTACCTCAATCTGTACGATAGCCGGTTGAAGCTGTATCGCTTCGTGTAACGATTGTCGTAATATTGTCATGAGCCCAAATTATGTCCAAGTGTGAATTAATATTCTAACCACATATCAACGCAGCATAATTATCCATCGAGAAATTACCTTGGCATCGTCAGGGATGCTTCCCATGCTCAATAAAGTTTCTAGCCGTTTCTTTTCTCTTTCTTCAATTAGTAGTCGATCTTCCAGTTCGGATTTGACATCTTCGAGGGCTGACACTCGTTGGCGGGCTTCTAAATGAGCAGCTGTCTCCTTTTCCAGTCTTTCCTTCGTCCGAGTTACGCTTGCCTCCAGATCCTCCTGTAAGCGGCAGAGATATCAATTTAATAATAGAAATATCAGATTATGTCAATAGTTTTTATTAGTATGTTTTCAGCTTTTGAAAAACCCTTCGAAATAGAGATCAATTCAGACAACAGTTAGTCTTTTCTTGGCTTTTACCGTACTTGAAATCTTTTGTAAATTTTCGAATTTTTTATATTTTTTAATTTTTTTTTACATTATCATTCTTTGTAACTTGTTGACCTTTTCTTGTGTCCGTTGGTCCAGTTCTTGCTCTTTCTTGGCAACTTTGGTCGCGAGTTCAGAATTTTCTTTTTCCAGCTCTTCGGCTTTCGTTCGAGCGGCTATGAGTTCCTCTTCTTTGGCGAGCCTGTAATTGTACGATTATAAAACGGCTGTGCTTCTTTTATTATATAGATCGAAACGAAATTGCCAATTTAATACGTACAAATGAACGATTTCCTTGACGTCAATGTCAAGTATGGAGATGTCGTGGTTGGAGCCGTTTTCCGTCTGTGTGACGATTTGCTGAACGATTCGGTCGAAGAGGAGCCAGTGTTGAGGTTGGCAACCGTAGTCGACTGTTGTGGAGAAAAATAATGGTGTTTTAAGAAGCGAAATGTAGGAAATTTCATGGATAATTTGCAATAATCAAAGTTATACCGTTGTTTCGGATTTCATCATGAGGTGGAAAACCTCCTCTCTTTCTCGGCATTAATTTTATTAGTAACCACCGCAAATACTGAACTGCAAAAGGTTCGGAATAAAGCCCTGAAGCCGATTTGTCAACGAGAATGTAACTCGAAATTTTTATGTTCCCAAAATGTAGTGTACCCGGTACCATAGAATTTATTACATAAGTGTCAGTTGCCAAAAGAACGATTGTCATTTTGTTGTATTATAGCTAAATCGTTGATACTGACGTTATATGACGTGGGGACGGTTTTAATACAGAATGGAATATTTTGAGAGTCTTGTTATTAATCCGATGAATTAATGTGTTAAGAAATGAAGGCTCATAGAATGTAAATAATTGAAACCGAGATTGTCTGCTCGTTTGAAATTTCTTCTGTGGTATATGAGTGAACCTGCCTTACGTGAATAATCAAAAAGCAGGTTATCGTATTTATGCGTATTTTCAGAGAATAATTCATGTGCCAAACGCTTGCCAAACAATTTGAACTTACGCGGTAGAAGTAGGAGATGCTGAAGCAGCGATAAAAGGTGTGGGTAGGCAGCTGTGTGGCTTAATTTACGCCTTAATACGTCGAACATACCCGAGGCGGAATTGATGTCGACGTCTTTTTCCTATAATCAAAAACGATGGGAGATTAGTAAAAATAATCCATTTCACGTATAAAGTACTATATAGATATAGAAATGCTGGACCAATTCTGTTTGAAAACGTGGGCTCTTATTGGGCAGACCTATGTGAACTCATTTTTCTTATAGATGAGAACTCATACTTCGCTAATCGAAAGAGAATGCAGGAAAAAGGATTTTTGATGATTTTATCCTTGGAGGAAATGACCATAATTTTTTATTCGGGCCTTCGAGTTGCCTTGGCACTTTTGCCTTTCAGTAGAGAATATAATATCGACGTTGCTTCTTAGCATTTTTTCTCTTACATTAGGTTAAATATTTCTTCAAAATTCGGAAACTTTAATAAGAATTTAAGACAGGAACAACAGATCAGGGCTTTGAGGGCTCTCAAAACAAATTTAAATTATTCCAAATACTCATGGTGATACTTATAATTGCTTACCAATTCGAACTTCCTCGCCAGCTCTTTTTCATCTTCTTTCCGCAACATTTCAAAGAAATCAAGATGCCTGAAAATATTTTCGAACGACCATGATCAGAAACTATTCAAACCAGAACGTCAGCCGAAAGCAGCTCATTCTAACTAAAAGAATGCCTACTGAACATTTTGCTTAATTAATTTATTCTTCTCTTTAAATGAAAAATTATCCAGCACGTACCGATCCAGAGTTTGATTGTCGTGTCTTCTCAGTTTCTGCATGACGTGCTGTATGCCCAGCATTAGGAATTCGTACCGAAGATGAAGTCGAAACTCCAGCGATTCTTGACCAGGCCCGTAACTAAGAACTGCATTGACGAAAGACATGACGGCCGTTTTCAGGCATACTTCATCTCGGTATTCTCCAGTCGAACGATCCAGGTCATTTATGATACCCTGAAATTATTTTCATACGTCAAACGAAGTCTTAGCCAACTCTATTGTACTGAAGTTTTAGCTGCGTCAACTCATACCTGAAATCTAGACCTTTCACACGTGTAAGCTTGGTAGTGCGTCATAGCATCGAGGACCTTTTTGTGGCCACCCGGTACAAGACACACGGCTCCTAAAATTTCCAATGCTGCCACTTTGGTTTTGATATTTTCCGAAGCCAAGCTTTGAGCTATTGTATTGATGGCCGTAGGATGAGCTAGCACGTGGGCTCTGCCAGTCTGGAAAATAATTAATAATTAACAGTAAAAAAAAAAATTATTATCGAATAAAGTTCTAGGATGATATTGAACCAGGGACCATCAATGCATTGAGTGATTTCTTCGTAAATGGTATCTGAATTTGAAATTTAAAAAATAATTTAGAGCCTTGAAGGTTGATTTTTGAATTACTGTATACATAATGATTCCCAGACAGGTTAATAAAAACATTCAGGGAATTAGTTCCCAAAAATCTCAATCTCAGCCATTTTTCAATCATTCTTATTCTGCCTAGGCGATATCATCGAATTCTATTGTAATAGTGCAGTCAGTAAAAATTCCGAAATCCATCCATTTATTTCCACGTCAGCGGCTATTTTAATAATGAGACCCGTCGATTAGCATCGCATGCTCGTCTCTTAATTGGTGACGATGGGTGAAAGAAAAACAGCAGTGCAGAGCACTGGTACATTGTCATTCTCAAGTGCTCATCTAATTAACGAGGAGGCTAATTACTGGATCATTTAAGGCGCTAAAATATGCAAGATGATAGCGAAACGTTATATTATTCGGACGACGTGGGCTTCTACTCGGAGCCAACAGCGCGCCAAGCATTTGGTCATTTAAAGCCTAATCACACAATGAACTTCCTCCCTCTAGGTTGCGGAACGATGGAAACAAAGAGAGGAAAATAATGTAATTGAGAAACGCCTGAAACAGGTAGTTCTGCAATAATGAACCGTTACTGCAAAGGAAGCGATGACTAATACCCATCAGATGTTCTCAATCGAAGAAAAAAAAACAGTGTTTCAAAACATAATATATATTGAATTAAAAAATATGAAAAAATGAGAAAAAAGAGAAGATAAGAGAAATAAGAAAAAAAAATGAAAAAATTAATACATCGGCATATTTCGACTGTTTTTATTTAGCGAAAATGGAGGGAAAAGAGAAGCGGAAAATTTTGAATTTGATAGTCTCATCGAATTTATAAACAATTCATAAGTTAACTCCGTTTCTGAAACTTCCGATTGTGATTATTCGAGCGAATTCCATTCCACCGTATAAAATGAACAAAATGAAGAAAAAAAAAAAAAAAAGAAAAACTATTCGCTTACCGAGTTGTTCATTAGCGCTTTTAAGCATCCTATGAGTGACGTATGTAGTGCGGTGTGGGATGGACTTTCGGTTCCTCGGCTGGCGTGCACACCCTCTAATAAGGAAAGTAATGCACATAGGCCGTCCGATTCGAGGAATCCTTGGACGAACGAGTGCGGCTGCGTTCTCAATGCAGTTTTCATCCCTTCCAAAGTGCGAATCCAATTGCCCGGAGAGGAGGAATCCGTCGTGCTCTCCTCGGCCCAAGCCTGGAAAAAATTTAATTTTATAATTACTTTAGGGGCTGAGCCCCCAGGCGGCTCCGTCCCTGGCGCAAACCGTCGGAGGCGCTGCGCCCCTCCTGCCGTGCCTTTCTTTTTGGTTCCTAGTGTCCTTGTCACTAATATAATATTGTATTTACTATCTGTATGGAGAGGCGGAGTTATTATAGTAGTAACTATAATTTTGATAGATAGCTGGTGGTGTTTTCATGTACTTTGCATCATTAAGTATTAGGTTTTCAACTGCCGCTAAGTTCTAGCCGAGATAGGCCAAGATTTCTAACTTACACAGTGGATAACTTTAACAAAAAGTCGTCGATTCAGATGTTTCAATATACCAAAAGTTAGGTAATTTAATTGTCCACATTTTCCCAATGTAATGTACCTATCCATTTTTCAACCGTTTATGAGGTATTCCACAATATTGCTGGAATATACACGAAAAGATTACATTTTTCAACTTCAAACGTTATATTCATCTATTTAGTGCAAAAGAAACAAAGAATGGAGCATATATTATTGATATATACATCATAAACTATCATTATGCTGAATTTGAGCTAAATCTATTCCAAAAAATTCTTCGCGAAAAATCCAAGGGGTACCCCTGCGATTTTTTTCAATCGAACAGTTAACGATTTTTTACTCCTCTCTCAATAAAGATAAAAATCTGAAATTTTTAGGCAAGTTGTGTCGTGACAAGATGTATTTTTGGTATTTTTTTCAATCCTCAAAAAAATCTTCAAGTGGTCCAAAAAAATCGGTTTTTGTAAGCTCGAAAATTGACCTTTAACCGTGCTTTTCGGGGTCAAAATTTATGATAATCAATTGTTTTATTATGCAGAAGTCTTCATTTGAACGCCTTACAAACGTACATAGCAAAAAATTTGACGAAAAAAATTTAAACAGAGCCAGAGAAATTATTTTCCGTAAATCGACTTTTTCACCGGCCGTTATTTCAAGCTCCGCTGGCATCGGTAAGGGTGAAATATTAAATCTTCGTTTTAAAGCGATTTTGAAAGCTATTCTTATATGAAATTTAACGCTGAATCCGAATATGACGTCAAAACGGTGGAAATTTGACGACAACTATCAGTTTTTACTAATTTCAGTACTACACGGTTTCATGTTTTTCAACTTTGAAAATCCGTTGCAAATACTTACAGTACTGTTCAATTTTAATTAGTTAATGATTCCTACAGAAAATTAGACGTAGAATTCGAATTTGAAGTGAAAAGGATTAAATTCTTACAACTAATTATTTAAAATAGTTTTTATTGTTTCAAAATTTTTTAATTAATTTAATATTAACTATTTTATTATTTTTGATTTTTTTTAAAATATTTTTTAATTTTTTAAAAATATTTATTCAAACGAAAAACTGCGGAAAAATGTGGTTTCGGAAAAGGTCAAAATTTTACTTTTTTTATTCACTTTTCAACTATTGATATTTAGATTGAGGATAACATAGGGCAAAAAATATCTGGTAACCTGGACTGCGTCATTCTCCTCCGCTCCGTTTCTGACGCAAGCTGTATTTGAAGTCATTGGTATTTTTGCGCAATTTTCACACCAGCCAAAATAGCGAATTCTCCGTTTCTGTCGATATTGTCACTGAGTAATAACCCGACGATAGAACTGGATACGAGATCATATTGGTTCAACTACTTTTGCGAGCTTTACTTGAGATAGATGGGTCTTTGTGTGTAAGGTTGAGCAGTGTTTACAAATATGAGGATGAGTCGAGTTTGAATCTTCGCTTTAGAAATACCATTGCGCTAGAGATGATAGCCAAGCAAAGCAATTATGAGGTTGGTCATTCTTGAAAATTGAGAGAGAAAACGATTTCCAAATATTAAAGATTATAATTGAATTGAATGGAAATGGTTTCTATTTTCGCTCAACGAGTGGATCATTAAGAAGAAAATTAATTGCGTAAATCAGGTGCTCATTTGAATGATTGAGTCCCGAATTTGACTAAATGTGAATTTTTTAATTTTCGAACACTTTTAAAGATTAAAGGACGCCGAATGTTGAGAGGCGTGCGATTATCATGATTAAGTGGAATCTCAGTTTCTCTCGAAAAATTGACTATGTTTTAGTTTTTAATAACCAAGGTTTATGATTTATTTAGAGGAAACACCTAGCGTTGCTGAGTGCTGTTATATTACGAAAATAAAAATAATGCAAAATGTAAGAAAAGAAAGAAAATAAAAATTATGCGGATACCACTCCAGTGAAAATAATCCATTAGGAATAACTGCCATCCATTACCGGGCGGTTACTCCTTTTCATTCGATGCCTCGAAACGATATCACGGTCTGCTGATAGCCCAAAATGATCTACATATTGTATATTACGAGTTCCGTGTTCGACAGTAATTATTTTCTACAATCGTTTTTTCACGCCTTACAAACCCTTATGCATCTCATTTTAACGTCTTCGTTCTGAACCAATTCAAACAGACGTACGCCCACACGATCTTACACGGGAAACGTTCGTAATATGTTGCCATTCCTGGTTTCACGATTCGGCGCCTCCTTAAGGGAAGCGGTTTTTTATCGCCAGGTGGGATATCCTGAGTGTGGCGAAGACTTTCGGCCAAGGTTGGAGAGATGTTGATCTGCGGATTTCGCTGAATAAAAACTATTTCGTAATACAAATTTACGTCATAGGGTTGATTATTACTAGTGACTAAAAAAAGAATGTACATCTGAGCTCACTGAGGCAGAACATTTTCTTGTAATAATCGGTAGGTACCTATGAATTTTTAAAAACTTCATGACGTCGACAATATCCAATTGATACAACCTTTTTAAAAACGCAAAAATTCTTCGAATCAACTATTTTGACCCAATACCAAATAATTTTTTTCCACGTTTACGTAGTAAATGGAAGTATTATGACCTTCCATTTGGAACTGAGGTGAATTTGGAAAAAAAAATTATTATTATTATACTCAGAAACACTTTCTGAACAAGCGTCTGTGTGCTCATGTAAAAAAAGGCATAAATCGTTATATCTCCGTGAAAAATAAATTAAAATCATTCAGATTTTCAGAGAATGTTTTCCCAGCAACTGTGCAAAGTTAGACGTTCCGGATTTTGGATAACACACATTATTTCCGAGATATTAACGTTCAAAGTTGTTTCTATTTTGATTTCTATTTTTACAGGCTATAAGAGTAAACATTTTCTCCGTTTGAGGAGATTTTTATTTTTTTATTTTTGGATTCTCCCAACTAGTTTGTCATTACCAGTTGTAGAGTAATAACGTTGCGCCCTTATTAGTACGAGCTTCTTGATTTTATAATTAGTTATTACTGTTACCGACTCAAACACGGAAGTACTGCGAGTTCTATGCACACCACTGGTTTAAATTTTTTAATTTATGTAATAGGTATACTGAACTGCAGTATTATTTCAGAAACATAATCAAACTACATTTTCTAGACCGAATGAGTATAAAATAGTCGATTATGCATATCGATTATATTTAACATTAACCAAAAATAACATTTCAGGACATAGGGAAACCAGGCAGACAAGATGTGATTTATTACAACCTATAGTGACTGAGCCGACTTGGTTGTGGACCATATGGCTCCACATAAGTAGCTTAAGAATTCTATAACTTCCATGATTGTCCTGTACCTCCATGAAAACAAACATTGAACGATATATGAAGATGCCCGAAGGGGCAAAAGTGCTCTACCAGCGAATAAAGAATCGGAAAATGAGTCGCCTGGGTTTTCTCCCCCTCGCACATCCCACTGATATCAGGATGAGCGACGAAAGGAAAAGGATAATATCGATTATGTAACAAGTCAACCATTTTCAGAGACGATTCAGAAACATTTTCAGGTTCATTTCGACATTTCAACTGATCAGGTAAAGGAATCGAATTCTGAAAAAACGACTACTATCACAAGTGCCTTCTTCAAAGGAGATAAGCTATTTTCTTGTACACACAATTCGTCACTTTTCTTCTATTTCGTAGAACAAAAGCTCGAGTTTTTATCTTTTCGCTAACAGTCCAAACAGGAACCTGACGATTTTGTCGAGCTTTGAAATTACCGACAGGTACTTAGAGATAGGAAGAAAATCTCACAGTCAACGAACCTTTTACTACTAGTTGTGTTTCCAAGAAACGGGAAACGGCGGTTAGAAAAACCACGGAAATTTCTCCCCGGTTCCTAGGGTTTTTCTCGACAGTTCGAAAAACATTGATTCTATCGTTACACTATTAATGCAATCGAAGTGGAAGGAATAAGGGTTTAAAATAATAAACAAATTCAACACTTACGTTCAGGATGGCTTTCATGGCCTCTATGTAATTTTCGGGAAGAGGGGAGAGATCGGTGGTGCCATCTTGATCCTGAAAATGGCAAAACGGTATCTGTGCTACTAATATGAAGTAAAATTATTACCTACTCAAACTCAAGAGCTTCAAAAAAAATTTCAAGTGGAAATGGATCCTTCTGTTTGGCTGAATAGTAATCAATCTTCTATTCAATATGAACGATGATTGAAGATTCAACTTTTTTATAGTGATTCTTAAGTTCGGAATATAGCGAAATAACAACGAAAAAATGCTTTGATTTTTTCACGTAATTTAAATTGAGGAATTTCTACAACAGCTCAACCGTTTCGGGGAAAGAAATAAACGTCAACTGACGTAAAATCATTACCAAGATGAAGCGATGTTATCCTTACTGAATCATCAAAGATTATTTCCATTAAGATAGTGAAACTGCATGGAGATAAAAAAAAATTCACCTTTTTCCTTGAGCAGTAGATTTGCCATTTCTTCTGAGAAGGGAGGGCTAACATGGCAGCTTTGTTTGGAGCTGTTAAGTCCAACTCTTCGACGAGTTCGGCGAATTTCAGGTCTAGCTCATCCTGAGGTGGAATCGGCTGAGTCGGCGTCAGCGTTTGAAGGCTGAGCGTTCCCGTGTGGTCGACCACGCAGTACGTGATCTCTGGAGGCTCGTCATCCTGCAAGGCAAAATGACCGCAAGATATTAGTCAATGTAAGTTCTGAGATGTCAGAGGATAAGCTGTAATTTCATCAAATCAGAAACGCCCTGTCTCTTAAGGATCGAACTTCAATCGCAGCCTCTCGGTGGGCTGGTTTTTTTTGGAAAGCAAGATATACGAAGAAAACAAAAGGGTCCAACAAACATTAACGGACAAAGGAACAAAGTAGCTTGGGGTGATTGAATTTTTTCAAATAAATTATATAAGTAAGAGCAATCTAGAAACGAGACCGACGTTTTTCAATAAAACTCACACACCTTCCGGATTAAATATTGCGGCTGGGAAAAATGATAAATTCCGATAATCATAGTAATTATTTGATAAATATGATAATTATTCGCCATGAAATTCTTCAACCGCGTGGTTTATAGATAAAAATTTCCATTAATACTGACACGATAGATGAGTGACTAATTATGGCCGTTCAATTGGCCGATCAGTGAAAAAGGAAGACCCAAACGACTAACAAAAGGTGTTTCGTTGTCTGATCGACAGTCATTTTCAATAGCCCTTGGTTCATCGACTCGTCGAATCCATTAGGTTAATGAAGTCTTAAAATAACGCGGATTCAAAAGTCAAAAGCAATTCCGTCCAGGAAAAAATTCATATTATAATTTTCTCGCTCACGAATCAACTGCGCTGTAACTCTAATTTGACAACGATTTCGTGTTATATTATTAGCAGTCTTTATTGGGGCGTTTTTACGCGTAAAATTTACCATCATAGAATGCAAGATTCTCATAAACTTAATAAATGGAGGAAGATAATCGGTGAAGCCATTTAAGTAAAAATGAATTTGAGGTGTGAACGATCAAACGAGTTCTAAATGATTCTTGGTTTTACTAGAATTCGTTTTAGAAGAAACGAACTCCAAAGAATTAGATTAGTAGCCAAAAGAGGAGTTTAGGAGTCAGATCAGGAGAGTTAGGATTAGGATTCAAATTAGATTTTGGAGTGGCACCATATTTTCTTCAAGGTGCAACAGGTTCTACAGCTTTTTATCAATTTTATCAACTGTACAACCTGTAGTGCAGCTGATAAAATTGGAATGCGCGGAAATAGCGGTCTAAAATTAGAATAACAACGACCTCAAGGCACCTGTTGCTCGGGCAGGAATTCCCTCCTTGTGTCTAGTATCGGAGATGAAAATAATTCCTTCGGAAAAAATAGAATACTAACTAATCTTACGTCGAAAGTAGAATATGGCTCTCCTGTGAGAAACTGGTCTCTCCAATATCTACCACGGTATACATAGTTTAATTTAATTACCAGATTATCACACGTTTAAAATGTATTTGCTGATAAATCCAATTCTATTTTTCAAATTCACGCAGTGCCATATTAGCCGTTCCGCTCTATTTCTAATCATGAAAGTATCGGAGAAGTTGGCCTTTGAAAATGTCTAATTGACTCTTCTTTCTCAAAGCCTGAACATAGAAATCTTAGGAAGCGGTTTCACCTGAACGCGGAACGACATCTTCGTAGGAGAAATCCTGAGAAATGCTAACAACTTCGGTCACTCTTTAATGTATTATAGCGTACTACGTACATGCAACTGTTTGCGTAACATCTATGTCTTCAGATGTCCTCCGTCCATTGTCATCGACACTTTCAAAGTCCACTTCACCTTCATCGTTTTCCCGGTGACACAACAGTATCACAATCCTCTATCACGTACTTTTCGAGAGTTCTCAGGAGAAAATCGATCGAATAAAAGAAAACCGAAAACGTCCACAGCTTCGAGATCGCTGCGGATGTGAGCCGATCAAATCTATAATAGTCGGATGAGAACCTCCCGAAAATCTCAATAGGCCAGTAATTTTCGGAATAAAAATTGTCTGGTGCGAGGAAGTCAGCATTTAGTGACTTGTCCAATGCTTGAGTCTATTATCAATTTTAATTATACCCTAGACCTCCTAGTAGAGTTTCCAATCTATTCTGCCCGACAATATAACGTAATTCGTTTTTAATATTTTATTCAAATCTTCTCATAAGGCGGTTCAATTTATGGGCAAAATCGAAATCGGCCAAAATGATCGACTCGAACCTGGCGACAGTGTTCAGTCCTCAGCTAATCATGCGCTTCGGTCACAAATCATCTGGTAGGCGACGAAAGTAATCAAAACCGAATCAGACCGGAAACGGACGTTTTCGAAAGGCTTTTCCCTTCGGCAACAGGAATTATTACCCGCGAACTCGAAATCTATAGCTCTCGCGGAATAATCGGTTTGAATTGGATCTGAAAACGCTCCGACCCTTCAGCTGAAAAAAGAAAGCATACAGTATCCAGTTCCAGCCATGAATAAGTCTCCCATCTGGATCAATAATTTGAAATTAATTCCGCACCAAGGGAATTGAAAAATGAAATTTTGTTGTCCTAAATTTTCCATATCACAGATATCACTAGCATTAATAAACTAGGTATTGGAAAACGAATTTTAATTCGCAGAAAGCATCGATTTTGTCTCTCCAAAATACTAACTTCGATTTAATCAATTTTAATCCGTAGAAAATTATCCAAAAGTCGTAATCTTGCCTTTCGGCCGGAAAATATTTCAACGCACCCTAAATAATGTCCTGGGAACAATGCAAACCCAGAATTAACCAGAACGCGAAAGCCTTTGAAGAACTAGTAACATCTAAACCTCAAACAGGAAGGAAATCGGGGCGAAATAGGAAGAACTCGCGTTCGGCAGAGGAATCATCGCAGTAGAAACCACCGTAATCACTTCCAGCCGATTTACAATGTTGGAGAGATAAGGGAAGAGAATTCGCCCGCTCACTTGCGGACTTCCAAAGACCACAGAACTGCTCATTTCATAAAACAACTTGAGGCCGAATAGAAGAAAATGGTAATGCGACACGGGCGCGTGAAGAAAATGGTAATTAATTTTGCTAACTGTTGGAAATGAATAATCACCAAGATAATCTTGACGTAGTCTCATTTCACACGTGATGACCGAGAAAATCCATGCGTACGAGCTTCCTTGAAAAATGGGAACAATTTATGATTCGGCAACAGGGAACGCATCAGGTACATAAAAAAAGCTGCGATATCACCTACTAATTTTTCCTAATTAAGCTTCATCATCATCATTTTAGTATTCAAGGAAAATGTTTCCCTATCTTAAGGGAAAAGCTCCAATAGCGGACGCTCAGGATGAAAATCGATAGAATAAGGATTTGAGACAACTCCGGCAGTTATTCTCTTTTTGGGCCACCAAATAGCTACTCTAGAATAAGAAGAACATGAAGAAGTCGGTACCGAAAATTCTGAAGTGAAAATTAACCCCACTGTTACGTGACTCAGTTTTCGTTGGTTTGGAAGGTGTCGTGTTGTCAAAATGGCTGAGACACTGAGGTCAGGTATTAGGCGTAAATTGAGTTTTTCCACAAGCATTTCAGGTCTATAAGCACTTACTTAACTTCAAGTTGAATAAATAAATTGGTTATTCGTACTTAGATTGTTTTGAACTTAGATTTATTTTCTTTTATACAAGTAGCACAAAAAAGAGCTCATGGACCAGTGCTGAACACCCCTGTCCTTCTTCGGTACATCGAATAAATTACCACAAGCAATCTACTTTATCAAATGCATTTTCTCTCAGAAAACGTTTTTGAACAAAACTGAAATTCGAGGTAACGGTTGGCTAAAAACTCAGAAAACTGTTTTTTCAAGTTGGAAATTTGATATTTGAAATTTTTGAAAAGTTTTTTTTTCCTAAGGTGCGGAACTAAAGGCGGACAGGGTAAACCTCTGGCACGAAGAGGGTTCACCTGTGTATAGTTCTATTAGGGTTCACAGGTGAACCCAGTATTCATATACTTCCTCCTTCGGTTCATTTCAAGCAGCAAAATTTTAAAGATTGTCGCAAAACCATTGTCGGGCTAACGTTTTCAGAAAATGACCATAACATTCCTGCTGTCCGCTTCTAATAAATCACGGCCAGACAAAAAATAATAATTTAAGGCTTTTAATTACTATATATTAGCTATTCAACATTTTTTAACGATAGAGCAATAAAGAATATAAAATAAAAGCACATCCAGAATAATTTTGACGGTTCATTATGAAGTGTAGAAAGTGTTATTGCTCCTAGTTTATTGTTCGCTATTGGGCCTTTCCCCTTAATACATTTAACCATGATTAACCGACTTCAAACAAGGAGGAGGTTACTATGGTCGTCTTGCGGGATTTTTTTTTTTTTATTCTTTCTAATACACTATCAAATAGTGTATTATTGCAATAGAAGTAGACAATAAGGTCACCATGCATTCCAACACTCACAATCGTATTATAACATCAATACTTTCCACGTATGTCAACACGGACGTAACTGTCGTTCATCGAACCACATCATCGATGCACTTAGCTCCTCAGCGGACCGGAAAAGAATAGTAAAACACATTGTATGCCATACTAATAACGGTTTGTCAATGCATACGACACAATGAGGTCCTCGAATTCGACACGCGTACACAGACAGGATTGGCTTGTTGCATAGTGATTTTTACAAGTATAATATCTAGGTTGGTGAACATGGGTGGAATATGAAAATTGATTGGCCCGTAGATCGTCCCTTCAATGCACGTGCTGATTAGGCACGTTGGGGCGCAATGGGGTCAGTGTAATAGGGCAAAAGGACTCCAAGTTGACTGAGCTTTCAAACTTCATAAACTGAAAAGTTTTTTTGTTGGAATTTTCTCTTACCCGATTAACTTGATTTGATTTGATTGATTGGTGCGGTTGATTATTGTTATCCATAATAAATTATTCTATCAATCTCATCGATTCGTTTCACCTTTCAACTATTTCACGTATGAACAAAAAAGTGATATTATTAATGTCGAAATCGTCCTCACAATGCCCAAAGGTGCGAAAGCGCGCGACCAGTCTACAATAAAGAACTGGAGAATGACAAGTTATTTTACACCTCGAAAACGACACGGAAAAATTATTATGATTGCCTGTACTAAAAGCTAACCTCGAAATGCGGAATAATCAGGAGCGGAACCTACTTTCAGAAGCTTGGGAAACATAAGTGCGACAGCAACAGTCGTGAATAGGTTGTACAAAAATAAACTTTTGTCGCTGACGAAAGCCGGCTGAATAAAAAATATCAAGAAAGGTGGAATGAGCATAGACAACGGCCTTATGAATAAACCAGTGACAAAACGGATACGGACCGAAGGAAACCGACACTTGGGAAGGAAATAATTCAAAAAGAAGAGAAAGAAATGACTGGAGAATAGAACGTTTTGGAAAGAGCCCCAACACAATGGAGAGTCGGGTTTCGTGTGGAATATTGAACTTTACTAAGGTGTAGCGAATAGGACTGGCAAGCTGAGGATTGAGAACCCGTGAGAATGTGGTCGACAAGGAAGCTGCTAGTTATGTCCCTAGACGAGTGGTAATACTTTCGGTAAGCCTCTGCGAACACGAGAGAGAAGTTGAACAGTACCTATGAAACCGTTACGGAGATTTGAGACGACGGAGAAGCACCGAAGAATTATATTTCTGTCGAATGCAAGCAAAGAACTGTGTTGAATATTAAACTTAGTAATTTAGAATCCATTGAGTTCTCCATTAGGGTTATAAAACGCCCAAAAAAATTATATTCCTATCTACACTTCAAAAACGCTATAAATGATAGTAAAGGGGTTAATTATTCTTTTGCTTCAATTATAATTTATGAAGACCATCCACTTGTAACTATACCCCAAACATTTGTGAAAGTTTCCACCTAAGAGAAGTTCGGTAACAATAGGGAAGAACTCCTTAGCAAATATCGTAATTTTAATTATTTTCCATCATTCGTTGTTATTTTGTCACATCGATCATTCTTCGTTGTTGAGATTGAGGGGAGAAAAACATGGCGACTCGTTCTCCTTTTTTTATTATTATTATTTTATTATCCGGGGGCCATGGATACCTTGTAATGGTACTACAAAGCCCTGATGATGCCCGAATGGGCGAAAGTGCTTGGCAAGCTGATAATAAAAAACAGGAGAACAAGTCGCCATGTTTGCTCCCCATTAATCTCAACAACGAAGTATTTCTATTATGTAATTATCGAAGTTAAATTATTCGCCAACAGATGCAGTTAAAGAGAGCGTTTTATGAGCATTCCATCAAGTATAGAAAGGTTTTTATAACTTTATGAATTCAAGAGCTATACTATTATGGCAAATTGTTCGAAATATCAAAATATCACACAAAAGCTGTGATAACTCGAGAACCATATAAGCTATTGACTACGTTATAGTCTCATTTGTTTCAGCCCCAGAAATTATATAAATTCATAATAGAACTATTGAAAATATGTATACTATTATAGCGTTTTTGAAGTATAGACAGGAATATAATTTTTTGGGCGTTGGAGAACTCACTAGATTGTAAATTACCAGGTTTAATATTCAACACTGTTCTTTGCTATGTTTCAAAAATATTGGAAAATTCGAGTTTCCCCCGTCAAAACCACCAAAAATACTCTCACAATTGAGGTAGTATTTGGCTAAAGAAATGCGCTATTTTCGGACCAAGAAGGATTTTTGGTGGAAATTTCAAGAATTTAGCTAGCTATTATAATTTTATTATTCTTCAGAAAAGTGTTGACGGCGTACGGCAGGCGGACAGATTTTTCAAAAATTCAATATTCGAATTCTATCGCCGAACATCAAATGTGGAGGAGGTTAACAGAACAATGCTCTTAGGTGCCACAATTGTTTATAATTGAATAATAAACCCAAAGTTGCCCATTTCTTCTCTTCGATAGTAACATGATTCTACCGGGTGGCAACTTTCTCATAAAATTGTCCCGATAGCAAGTAAGTAACTATAACGTTTGCTAGAGGATGAGGAAAGTCTGCGGAAACGTAACAGACCTCTGGAGAACTCGTGCGGGGTCGTTCGACCTTTTCAGATGAAAAAAACAAAAAAAAAAACACCCTCTTCCCGTCACGCGAGCGCTGAAGCAGTTCTCAATGATTCGCTTCTGTTCCCATTAGTCGGTCGTTTGTTGTGGTCCGCCCCGACTGCATGCACCATAAAATCAGCTACTAGTTTTTCCGAATGTTGCATCTAGTAGTGCGCCCGAGTTGATGCAGGAAGACGAGACGGAAATCAAACGAGATATATAAGTCGACAACATAGAAAATATTTCAGTTCCACGCAATTAAAAAAATATCCAATAGACTCATAAATATTAGTTCATCTTATCCAAAATGGATAGCATATCCTACGGAAGTACTGTGTTTGATTTCAAATCCGCTTTCTTCGGTCGCTCTGCAGTTCAAACTTTCGACCGTGCTCAACTTTCTTCCCGCGCATTTTTTTCCGTTTTGACAATACGTACAGAGCCAAACTGGCAAATCTGAACGCTTAATCTTGCGGCACGAGGCCGGTTTCTTTCACTGAGTGGGCGGATAAGAAATACTCTGCCCTTCCGCACTTCCAAATGTTCACTTTAATTGCAATTTCACTTTATGAGGAATGTAACGATATAATTATAAGTATTCACCTCTCCTAAACGAAGTGTAACCTGTTAGATAGAATTGGGAGCAATATTTGAATCGAGAATTCAAAACGACATGGGAAATATTGACTAACGTTTGTCACGTATTTTACAGTGACCCGTGAGGCTGAGATAAAGCGGCTTTCCCTCGTGAACAACGTTACTATACAGCTCTCTCGCCTACTAAGGCTTTAAAATCTTTCGCTAATTAAATACAGAGGCAGTAGAGTATATTTCACACAGCAGTAAATACATTACTTTTTTCCCGCGAAGCAATTACAGAACGATCCCCAAATGTTAATATAGAGTTTCATTTATCGACCGGGGAATACCTTTAACCGATATGCATATTAGGCTCGGTCACGTACACGAGAAATACGAGTGGGCGTGCACTTGCGCATGAACTTCCTCGCGGATCACGTCATTCGGCAAAATATCCGCTCACTTTCGCTTCAGACCGGCCTATCTTACAGCTAATAAGTTAGTATCTTGGTCTTCAAGCGTGTCAAGCCGTCCAGCTTGCCGAGTATTTTCGATACCTGTCTCTAACTGGCCTGATGACGCCATGGTATAGCTCGGCTGAAACCTCCGATTCCGTTCGAAACGAGTTGGTATCTCCGAACGGAACTGCTCTCCGGCAACCGGTTATCTGATGGCGGCGGAAAGGCGTTTTAAAAATCCTAGCTGTCAGTTACATCCTGCTGACATAATATTCATAATTAGGAAACTCGCGCAGACATTCGTCGATCACATTTTGGTTCATTATTCAATAATAAACCATTGAAATCGCCCAAGAAAAAAAATTTTATAACCCCCTCAAAATTTGATGTTTTACGTTTCAAGGCATGTAGAATCAAAATATCCAATAAAAAAAATTCTGTCTGTCCGCCGTACGCCGTCAACACTTTTCCGGCCAAACCATAATAGCTAAATTTTTGAAATTTTCACCAAAAATCAATTTCGGTCCTACGACGGCCCAATTCTTGAACCAACTTGCTAGCTCAATTCTAAGGGTATTTTTGGGGGGTTTTGAGGAGGAGAAAATTCATATTTTCCAAGGTTTTTCAGAAAAAGGTGTACGTAGTATCAAATTATATAGATTTTTGGACGCTGAATCGAATGAGACCATCGCGGGGTCGATAGCTTCATTGGTTCTCGAGTTATCACAGCTTTTGTGTCGAATTTGGGAGATTTTCTGAAATTTGACATGAGGGTATAACTCGAGAGTTCTTGGAGCTATAAAAATCGTTATATACTCATTGGAATGGTCGTCAAACACTCTCTCCAGCTGTACCGTTAGGCAAAAAATTTAGTTTTTAATTAGGAAATCAGGAAAAATAAAATTGAATAAAATTACAATAGTTGCTACGGGGTTTTCCCCTAGAGTTACCATCTGTTTTTCGGTTTGTTCCGAAGTGTTCGAAATATTTACGATCACAAATGGATAGTCTTTCTAAATCAATATTGAAGCGAAGGAATAATAAACCACTGTACAATCATTTGCAGCGTTTTTCTACAGAATTGAGTGAAGTCTGAAGGAAAGTATTCTGCAGCGAATGTAAAGTAAAGTAAAAGTAAAGTAAAGTAAACAAGGAGTTTCACCTTGGATTTTCGTCCAACTGGGAATATTTTCCCGTCGTGGACGTCGTCAGTTTTTCCCATAGGGGAAATCAGAAGATTAACCATCAATTCTGCACTTATTAATTCTGACGATTTCGCTCGCGGCTACTCATTGCCTCACCCCCCTGAGTGTGGAGGACGAAAGGGCGGGCCAAATATGAGTTTGACCCTAGCCGGATTCGAACCCGGCTCCACCGTGTAGAGAGCTAACGCTCCATACCACTACACCACAGGTGGCCCCTATCTGCAGCGAATGTTCTCTTATTTATTAGCACATTCAGGTAATTTTCTAAATAATGTGTCTTGATTGCGCGTAAATGAAGGCTGACATCTTCAGCAAAAATTATTAGTAATTTATGCCATTGTTTTTGAAAAATATTAATTTTTTTTTTTTTTTGGTCCGGGGGCTGTGAGGGGGTGAAAAACCAGGCGACTCATTCTCCGATTCTTTATTCGCTGGCCGAGCACTTTCGCCCATTAAGGCATTCTCAGGGCGACGTGGAGCCATAGGGACTGTGGATTCTATGGCTTCATCCCCCTCACAACCCCCCGACATCATAAAATGCGAAGACAACGAAAAGAAGATTTTTTTTCTTTAAATCAAATTGAATTGATTCTTGCATTGAATCGTTTGAGACCATGCTCGCTTAAAATTGTTAAAGTTTCACGAGTTACCGTAGGTTTTGTGGGCAACGTTCAAGTATATTCCATAGTGCAACAACAGCCTGAATTGCTGATGACTGCAAATTGAAGTGAAATAAACAATGGCGTATCGAAAATGCCGATTCCTACCTTTACGGTGAAAGTGTTGCGACTTGAGTCAACAGGAACTGCCGAAATCCTATACTAAGGTCTTTCATCTGATGAGGAATCTTCCTAGTAGATTTTTCAAGTGTTAAGATCAAAACGTTTCCCGCTTGTCACTTCTTGGTTGTTAGCGCTATTACATGACTCCATATTATCACAAGCCGCAGTGCCAACAATAACTCTCTTCTTCGTGCCAATCTTGGCGTCGTAATCGAGATAGTTCTTTCGCTATTGTTGCCATCAGACAATGGAAAGCTGAGCGATTGAGGGTGGGCTAGTTCTACTAAAATATTTCAAGGTCGCACATCCATCCTGAGGATAGTGAACCCCTGAAGATGGCCGAGCTAATTGGCAGATGGCTTGTGCGCGCGTTATCTCGACTGAAGAAGAGAACTTGCCATGTAATCAACGCGTTGGAAAATCTTGTTGACAGTTTTATCACCATAGATGATCTCAGCAGATAGTTTTGTCAACGTTAGATGAGTTTTGAGTGAACTAGATATTCGAGCGTACGAAAAACATGGGCTAATTAATCGTATAGAGGAATATTTTCGGTTTGAAGCACCTCAACTTTAGAAACAGATTATTTATGAGCATTCAGTGTTATCCTGCGCTTAGATCAAAAGATGAACCAAATTTCTAATAAAGGGATTTTTTACCCAAAATCTGGAAGGAATTTTTATTCAAAATTTAGAAGGAACTTTTATTCAAAATTTAAAAGGAATTTTTATTCAAAATTTAGAAGGAATTTTTATTCAAAATTTGGAAGGCAATTTTTATTCAAAATTTGGGAAGAATTTTTATTCAAAATTTGGAAGGAATTTCTATTCAAAATTTGGAAGGAATTTCTATTCAAAATTTGGAAGGAATTTCTATTCAAAATTTGGAAGGAACTTTTATTCAAAATTTAGAAGGAATTTTTATTCAAAATTTGGAAGGAATTTATATTTAAAAATTGGAAGGAATTTTTATTCAAAATTTTGAAGAAATTTTTATTCAAAATTTAGAAGGAATTTTCATTCAAAATTAAGGCACTAGCACGTTTGGTAAATTATTGCATCTTGGAATGAGGGGTGATCCAAAAAGCAATCTGTTCATATATACGTTATTAAGAAATTAGAATGTCCCTCAACATTTTTATAGTTCTAGTTATCAAAATGAAAATTGCATTGGAGACAATCTTCACAAAAATGATACTTTAATTTTCATATTGGAACGTGTGCGTAAGTGGCCCGACGAGTGTTTGGGCTGGCACCGAACGCATTTTAAAACTTTTATAATGGCTGTTTGCCAGGTGAAACTTTGTTGACATTTTTAAACCGGAGTCGCCATTTGATCATAACAAGAAAAATCTTTTCTTCAAAAAGGCACTCTCTACTAGATAAGCCGTTTTTTAACAAGCTCTGCTAGCCTTTCAGGCTCGGCTCTCAATCTGTTCGGAGGACCTACGACGGACGGGCTTTAAAAACATAGTCGCAATAGACTTCGATGATGAAGGTGGAATAGGACTTTCTAGCGGAACCCGGAACTTTCCCTTGGCTTGGTAGTATATTTCTACTTGCACAGAACGCAAGTTGCCCGTCCTTTCACTGTAAACAAGAGAGTGCGAATTATTTCCGATGATGACACACGCAGTGCGCTCGTAATCTGAGGCGATTGCTTGCGGCTATTGCAGCGGAACCGAGCGGCCTTAAAAATTTAAGGAGATAAGGTCAAACGGATAATCGCCCGCGATCCCATGCGGGCACCAGCAGCGTTTTCTATTGCCTGAAGCCCGAGTCGCCACTTTCGCCAATAAACAGACCCATCCGATGGATAGCTATTGCAATCGAGCATAGACCTTGAGAACTTCGATAGCTCTAATAGATTGTAATCATTTTAGGCAGTGAAGCGCATCCAGGTGACCTTCCAATGAATATTTGTATAAGCTGCAGTTTTGCAATTGAATAGTTTATTTTGTGCTTTCTTCCTTTTCTAGTGTATTTTATTTTTATTTTATTTTCTTCCTCTTTCTTTCATTAACTATCAAGAAAATTGTCATGTTTTCAAAATATTTTTGGTAATTTATTGATTAGTTATTTAATTTCGTATGATAGGTTTGGAGGAATAGCAAATTATAGCCCGTGAAACTAAGTTCATATAGTTTTTTACTAAACCAGTGGTTGAATAGCAAGAATCTAATTTGGTTTTACCCCAACCCGAGGAAAAACTATTTATTCCAATAATTCACACTTATATTTACTCAATAACTCTTATAGATATATTTTAATTAATAATGTATTATTTGTTCAACCGGAGGAACCATTTATTTATTCAAATAATTTGTTATAATAATGTAAATTATTCACTCAAATAGCTCATATTATTATATTTCAAATAATAATATACTAAAAGGTTGGATTATTTTATTAAGAAATGTATAACTATGCCAAAGATGTAAACGAACACATCTATGAAGCAATAAAGATTATATTTATATAAATAATAATATACTATTTGTTCAATCCGAGGAACAACTTATTATTTAATCAAATACTTAATTCGTGCAACTTATTTATTCAAATAAGTAATTCCTAAAAAGTAATTTTAAATAATATTAAATAAAAATATTATTAAATAAATAAATATTATTCGTTCAACCCTCACAAAACACCTGCTCATTTTTTTTTTCTCAATGCGCTAATAATTATAATTATTATTTAAATAATAATTGTTCGAAAGAAGTCGGATGAATTTGGTCGCTGGCGCTGCAGTTGCTTCATTATGTCAAACACAATGAAGCATCTGACTTCGCTAATAGATGCCAACTTTTTCGATGCGAAGCGATGAATAAAATAAACATTCCGTGATAGTTGCAGCTGGTTTCCGTCGAAATGTCCGCAGTTCCTTTGATCTTGAATAATTTATATCTATCTGATGAAGATGTACCATTAAGAAGGAAACTTCCTTCATGCAAGTGTTCCGAGTCATGTTTCACCGATCTAATTAATCCTATAACAGATGCAAGAGGAGCATATCTTCGTTTAAGGAAAACCTTAAGGGATAAATTACGGCGATGTTCTCATACCTATTGCTATCAAACGATAATCAAGAGGCTATTATTTTTTCTTAAATATAACACAGTTATATTAATTTCGATTATAAATAAATTACCTAATAATAATTTCGTCGTATTGATAACACATGTTTCAACACAAAAAGCTTTCAAAATTTCAGAAACATACAGGGTACGTAACTGTCGATCCGAGTCCTAAACGATTACGCCACTCGCGGCTTTACGAGTTCAATTAAAAAACGAATCGAAGAGTTGAAAGGGAGAGCCGCGATTCGATGTCAGATGCAGTCACATCATTAGAACGTTGAGCAAGGCTATTATTTTCAGTAAAAGCGCCCAGTGAGATATGAGCGTTGTGTAAAAATTCCTTGCCGCAACCGGCTGTAAAAGTATCGTTTTGAGGGACCCAAGCTCACCATGGTATTCTGTGCCATCTCTGTCGGTCTCCCAAGAAACCATAGCTCAGGAGATGCAAGGTCGCTCAGCCTTGCGTAAGAACGCAACGAAGAAAAATGGGCTAGCTGAGCTGAGTAGACGACATAAACATAAAACGGCTGATAGAAAAAACGTGAAACGATGAGACGCGACGGCCAACAAAAAAGAATACAGTTCTCGAAGATTGATATTTCTCGTTATTTCTTTCAAGGCGGGATCCCAACGATCGGAAACATCTATGGCCTTGAACTCGACCTCTCTCGATGCTAAGACAGTTCAACCTCTGCAGGTGTCCCCAACGATCTAGATAGATCCCCTTAGCGAAGTTGGTTCTTCGGCTCTGGAATGTCCAATGAAAGTCGTAAAACTGTTAAAGCTTCAGACGCTGTTGTAGAATTTGTTGCATATTGTTGAAAATTTTTGATTAACTGACGCTGTGATCATTCGCGTAATACAAAAATATATTTAAAAAATAAATAAATAATAATGATAATAGTACTAAAAATTATATAAAATTTTTTTGTTACATAGGAGAGGCCAACGAGAATTGGTAATGAATGAAAGCATTAGATGAGTTTGTTGATAAATCATCGGCTCTTTATTCATACGAGTAGTTGAAATTTAATATCGATACAATCGACAACATGATACGTAGAAGTTTTGCTGAACAGTGCAGTCGCCATGAAAGGCTCGGCTCATGCTCGCAAGCTCATTCTGGCTTATTATTCAATATTAAACCATAGTGATCGGCCAAAAAAATTTCTAACCCCCTTCAAAATTGTTTTACGTTTTAAGGCGTGTAGAATCCGAATATCCAATAAAAAATTCTTTCCATAAGCCGACAACACTTTTCCGATAAAACT
This sequence comes from Tupiocoris notatus, assembly GCA_037159825.1. Lineage (NCBI taxonomy): Eukaryota > Metazoa > Arthropoda > Insecta > Hemiptera > Miridae > Tupiocoris > Tupiocoris notatus. Next base: position 74,576 of record JASJUZ010000018.1, on the reverse strand, counting down.
ATAAGAGCTAGATTTTTGAAGTCTCAATTTTTTTATCGAATTGCTACCTCAATTTTAAGGGTACTTTTGGGGGGTTTTGAGAGGGAGAAAATTCGTCTTTTCAAACGTTTTTCAGAATAAGTGTAATAGTGTATTTGGTATCAATTTCTATAGATTTTTGGACGCTGAATCGAATGAGACCACTTGGTTCTCGGGTTACAGCAGCTTTTGTTTCGAATTTGGGAGATTTTCAGAAATTAGGCATGAGGGTATAACTCGAGAGTTCTTGGATCTTTAAAAGTCGTGTACCGTTAGGCGAAAAATTCATCTTAAAATTCATCTCAAAAATTCAATGAGAGCCCTGGGTTTCCTGAAGAGGAATACTCAGGAGTTCTACGACGTCCAAGCGCTTGTCACTCTTTACCGATCCCTAGTTGTCCCTATCCTCGAATATGCAGCCGTAGTCTGGTCCCCATTTTACTCAGTCCACATCGCTCAGATCGAGCGAGTTCAAAATAAGTTCTTAAGATATGTGGCCTACAAGCTTCGTATACCTCGTGATGAGGTAAATTACGACGAACTTATGGCCAGATGTGGACTGGTTTCTCTGGAAAAGAGACGACAATGGCTGGACCTGTCCATGTACTACAGGTTGGTGAACGGCTTCCTGGACTGCCCTTGTCTGTTGGAACACGCATCCATCAATGTTCCTCGGTTCTTTTCCCGGCATTTAACCCTTTTCCACGTTGGCTTCTCCCCCACAAACTACCTCTACCACCGTCCACTGAGCCGTCTCCCCCGTCAGGCAAATTTATTTTTGGAGAACCACCCCGATATTGATTTTTTCTTTACCCCCCTCAGAAGTATAAAAACTGTTTTTTTCCTTTAATTTTGTACACGTTTTTCTTTAAATTTTTAATCAGTATTTATATTATGTTAATCAAGAAGCGCTGTTATTTAATTTAAGTTTATTGGGCACATTATGCCCGTAAATATGTAAAATAAATAAATAAATAAATAAATCTTTTAATTTGGGGTTCAAGAAAAATAAAAACGATTAAAATTATAATAGTAGCTACGGAGTTTTCCCCTATAGTTATCGATTAGTTTTTCGGTGGGAAAGTTCCCAAAAATGTTCGGAATAATTACTATAACAGATGGATAATCCTCTTGAATCATTATTGAAGCGAAGGAATAATAAACCTTTGCACAATAGCAGCATTTTCCGTACAAAGTTCCCTGAGACTTAATTCCATACCGAAAGTCAGGTGCACTGAATTGCATTATGATTTGAAATGTGTGCGGTCAAAGCGCACATTCTACCGGCCAGTTCTCCTAATGCATTTGTGTAGTCGAATGAGTCAGCATTACGTATGCATACATTTATCCGTCTTCCGAGTCGCACGCGAATCATTCGAGCCTCAATTAGATGTCTCGGAAGATGTACCGATCGGATGTGCAGGAAACGAAAAGATACGCCTAGCCGCAGAGTTTGAAAGGAAATGATGGCAATTCGCGGATCGGGGTCGACAGGTTACGCGGTCCGCCAAGTTTCTCGTTTTGCGTCAGAACCCTACAGCACAGATTTCCTGCAGTCGCTCCGTCGTATCCCATCAAAATCCAATTTCATTTGAGAGGATGGACCAACCGGTGGATTCAAAACAGCTTCGATGCCTATTATTACATAGACTGACAGACGGTGCGGCGCGATTTTCAAATAAGTCACAAGATGGAAGAAGCGGATTCGTTCAGTAACCGACGAGCAGAAGGTGCAACTCGAAATTATATAGAAAACCGGGCGTTCGAACGTCTGGTCTGTGAAGTGCCGTTCGAGGGAGAGTAACATGGCCTACATCCGAAACCAAACTTAAGAAACCTGTATTATTCAAAATGAAAGCACCACCTGAACCGCGTGGAAACGATTGAATTGGATCACGCAAACGGAACGTGAATATATACGGCTATAATTTAGCGATGTGTATATCAATATTTGATCGATATTATGTTCCAAGATACCGAAACGTGATAGTATAATCGTTCGAAAGGGAATATTATGAAGTTTCGTGTTTTTTTTTTGTTTTTTTTAATTTTCTTTTAAAACTAAATGCGCACTATTTAACGCTTCTGTTGCAAAAATTAGTCGAATCAATTTGTCTCTAATTTCGATTTCCTACGGCAGCTGTAGACAGCCGACTAAAGGAAACTATGTTAACAGGTTGAATAAGAATCTGAACAGGAAGCCAGAGTTCGCGCAGCAAGTTTCCTTTTCAAGTCTAAGCTGATCGAGTTCAGATCGATTCCGCACTTCCGATGTCACCGGGAAGCCCTTAAGAATGTTTAAATGTAACTAACCTATTAGAACCTGTTTTGGATGAACTAGTTACCGCTGATTTAGCAGCCGAACGACCTTCCATTGATTAACATGTAGAACGATACTAAAAAATAGTTAAGCTCGCTGAATATTACGTTATCTAGAATTAGATGGACCAAAATGGTTCATCTGGCGGCATCAGACCATATAGCAGGTCCATCAAATTCGAGATAAAGTAGAAAAATGTTCTTGTCGATGTAGAAAAATTTTATTCCCGTAGAAAAATGTTTGTTTCCTATTTAGTCTCGTAGAAAAATTGCATTACTTATATTTTTATTCAGATTTATTCTCACTTTCACATATTCTGCCAAAATGATTTAGTGGGGTACGTGATCATGCCTCGGAAAATTGTCAAAGGTACCATCGGATTGGCATTCTCAAGCTAAGATAAACGTGACTCGTCACGACTTGAGATTTTGAAGCAGGCGTGAATAATGGACCTTCTGATCAGCCATTTGGCAATGTGGATTGCGCGTGGAACGATCTGTAAACATTATCTTAAGCGTCCAAACTACAATAGGATTAGAGTGCCATTAACTGCCAAAACAGAACACGGCGAGACCTCACGTCCGTATTGGTAGGCGTTCATTAGAACGCCCCGTCTGGCAAGAAGAATTAAACGACTCACCGAGCCGAATGAAATCTTAACATGCTTAATACGGAAAGTTATGTTACCTAATCAGACGATTTTTACATCATCACTAGACATTGAAACGTTTTACCTTCCCATTTTTTATGTATATCAATATTTGATCGATATTATGTTCCAAGATACCGAAACGTGCCAAACGAATGCAGAAACGTCCTATTTTTTATCTTCAAAAGCGAAAACGAAACTATTTCGTAATGGTTTGCCCACTGATCGATCGAATCGGTTGATAAACCGTTTATAAGCCGACGGTGCTAGGTATTTTGGAACAAGAAATTCAAATTCACGTTATTTTAAATAGCCAAAAGGTGAAATTATTATTTACCAACACTGATATTATTGATTATTCGCTTGCCCTTTGAAATGTTATTTTTCTTTTATTCTACTTGAAAGTTTTACCAAACTCAGTATCAACTTCAATCACAGCATCAAATAGGTAGGATTTTCCTCGAAAAAATTCCACAATACTATCGATTATAGATTAGATTCCTTTCGCTACAGTCCGCATGGCAGATTTGGAGGCAAAATGAGGGTAATGCTCTCGTTGATAGCGGGAGGTGTTGTGCCGACGTGCTTTAATAGCCGGTTTCCCGTGCTCTATGCAAACGAAATAGCCACTAAGACAGGGAAGTATCTGATTGCACCGAAGTACACAGTGATTGAAGTTATTAGGGAAATGAGAACAGATAGGAATCCACTGCCGGCAGACAATCAAAGTGGCGTTACCTACAGCACACCGCCAGTGGCCTAACAGCTATAATCCAACGCGATGAATCGCTTGAAGAAATCGCGCTAATCGTCTATGTATAAGTATACGATGGAGTAAGCCGCGTTTCATTTTTGATCATTATAATTTATAAAATATGGGGGTTGCATTTAAAAAAAATTCGCGAACACTTGAATTGGAAAATCACGTAAACATCATTCTTTAACCTATTTACATTATTTTTTATTTATTACTTATTAAATCACCTGTCACCTATCAAATAACAATCTGAACGCTTTACTTAGTTTACATCGTACTAAGTTGCTACATGTATTGAATTTTACCGATAAAATCATTATAAGGGCGCATACGGCTCAATTCTATAAACCAATAATTAATTGTAATTTTATGAGATTTTAAAGAGGGGAGAAGTTCAAATTTTTTATTGTTAGAAGTGTATTGCTTGGAATTAATTTGAATCGATTTATGAACGTCTGAATTGATTGGCGGGAAAATTTCATACTGATGATTACATTTAAAATTTGACTGTTGACTGTTTAGTAACATTTTCGATGGCTGCACTTCAATAGAATCCAGACCAAACCATTCTTTGATGCTGCATCCAACGACTGACTTCTGATTTATAATCAATCGATAAATTAAAAGAAATAAATAGTAGTTAACTAGTGTCTACCTTCTCGTATTACTGTTTCATAATCGAGTGCGTGTTATCGATAATTATACCTAATACGAAATGGCTTCATTCTTCGGTTAGGTAGTTCGGTGCTTGACACGCTCTGCTGCCTCGTTCGTGAGTCAAACTGACCGACGTCGACCGAATTCTTCACCCGGCTCTATCGACCATCTCAGAACAAGCAAGGTTGGATAATTTTTATACAATTAAAGATGGACATCTGTAGTGCGGTTTTTCTAGTCGTATTATGAACGTCCGCTCCATAGTATCGCCCTGAAGGTGATCATGCTATGGCCGGGCGATACTGGATCTTCAATCTGCGATATGCCACAGTACCTCAAGAGATCAGTAGCAAGAGGTTCCCTAGCTGTAACATCACTATGGCTTGGTATTTCTAGTTACGCTGTACTATTCGAACACCAGTAAGGAGGTGAAGTGGGTTAAAAATGGATATTCTCGTTCTTTGTTGTATGTCTGCGGTAGAGCAATAAGACCCCGCTTCTTTTCTTCAAAAATCCAAACGGAATCGAGAAAAATTATTATTTTCAATAAGATAATTTATTAATAAGATAGAAGATTCATGTTTTCAGATATTTAAAAAAAAAAAAAAACATTCCACGCTCCATTTTCAAAATTACGTAAAAATTCGGTAGAGAGAAAATATAGGTGTGTCCACTCATTATTTGAGGCAAGATCAATCGATTTAGGTCAAAACTATTCGAGCAGCTAGTACCTGCTTGGAAGGACCTACTTGTAAGAACCTTTTAGTGTTCGGTGAGTGAGCCAAATGACAATTACTTTAAATTAATACAAGCATGAAAGCTTTAAGTAGTTATGAGTCGATACGTCTTAGCGTAAACTGCTAAGCCCCAGTAAAGTTTTTATTCCGTAATAAAAGACCTGAAAAATTCGAAAGAAGCAAAACTTTCACGTTACATCCCGTAAGGTAAGTAATAGCATGAGTTTATGGTCCTCGAATACCTATTTAGCCGAACAAAATTTCACATTTCCTTTCTCCAAGCACACGCAGTAGAACACGCGTTTCTTCCGTACGAAGTGTACGTATAGAGAATTTTTACAAGCAGGTTTATCTTTAAAGTCAAAATGTCGAACAACAGAGAGTTTTTGTTCTTTGTGTGCTTCTTTAAAGGTAAACGTGGAGTTCTGGTTACTTTGTTGAATCATAAGTGCCTAATAATTACCGTCTAATGAGCCGTGTATTGCGGTCACTATTTTAATAAATAACCAAAACTCTTCGGTACCACGTTTGGAAAAGTGTGAACTTAAAGAACAAACACTCCAATACCGCAGATCCAATTTTTATTAAAATATTTTTATTATTTTTTTTTTTACTTTTCTTGCGACGATGGCGAAAAAATTAGGTTTTAAAACAATATAGTAGAATGCAATAGATGACTATGATTTCAACTTTTATGAGAATTTTGCGTCCAGTTCTATTCTGTAAGAAAATTACTTGAATAAATATTGGCAAATTATTATACAGGAAAAATGCATGAATTTACAAATAACATCAGATGTAATTATGTAATGTAGAATCAGATGTAATAAATTGGGATTCGTTACGGCTTGGATGTGAATATCATCCCTCAGAATGATGAAACAACGACTCTGAGAGCCAAGAAGTATTGGTAACCATGAACCTGTCCATTGATTAACTTTTCTACTTTATACGTTGAACACGGAACGGAATTTATTCCCTCGGAAATCGGAGTAAAATAAAACTTAGGTTTCCCAAGAGCTCATACTGTGACATAACTCAAATGCACGGCCTTCTTGTCGCCGCGTAGCGTGAGGTAAAACCGTTCGAGTGAATTCGTTAAGTGAAATATGGGAGCCGGAGGAAGCAGTATAAAATACGTAGCACGGATTGGTTGGTTTTTGTTTCTTCAACCTTTTGTACACCTTAAGCTCGTCCAACAGTGATCCAATTACTTTCACAGTAATGAAATCAGTGTCTGGTTTCCGACGCCCTTTTCCGTTATCTACGTAGTGACAGCGTGGTTTAGCCAGTAACAGTCAAGGATGGTTTAGGAATAATGCAAACTGCAACCGAAATAATTTTTAAAGCTACACAGAGTAAACTCTGTCACAAATTGTAACTAGTGGCCTAGGCAAAAATATAAACCTATGCAAAATAGAAATGCTTCCAATAAATTTCGATGAAAATGAAAATGCGTCAGTAAAATTTAACTAAGATAAACGAGAAGACTTGTTTGGAGAAATCCAAACGAGGTATTAAATAGAATACGGTAGCTGTATGAAAAAATTATTTCATTTCTTCGATCTCTAAATTTCTTTGCTGCTTGTTTATTTATTCCATTTTAAAGGAATAAGCCTAAACATTACAATAATAAAAGAAAATATAGATGCGATCGCAGCGCCAAATTTAGGGTAAGTACGAAATTATTTAAAATAAAAACTGCTCTAAAAAAAATATAAAGGCAACATAGGTAAAAAAAACATAGGAAACTGGCTTAGTTACAGTTCGTGGTAGCAAAAACAATGATTTAATGCTGTTGGGCGATTGATCATCAAATCATTCATTTATTGATTTCGCGGATGAAAGTCACGCGAAAAAAAAGTACATGTTCCCGACCCCATCGAGGTTTTAGCAAAACGAACTTGAGTTTCTGACTGATTAATGGAAATATAGCGATGAAATTAAAGACAGTTATAAAATAAATTGTCTCCATAGCTTCTTGCACAGTCAGCCTTTTAATAATTGAGGAGTGAAGAACTGATTTGAAATCAACTCCCCATGGCCTGGAAGCGAAATTTTCACTCAAAGCGATTTCTTCTTAGCTGGAATTGTTTACATGGTCGAACTTGTTTTGCTTAATTATCGTCGACGCCTCTATGGCGCCGGAGTTGAAGTTTTCTCTAGCCGATGTCCACTTCAAGGTTGACTTTATTCCAGCACAAAGACGGTAGCCCTCGTCTCGAGGGCAAAAAGTCAATCATGAGCAGAAACATCGTCCTGGTAGCTGCGGAATGCTAATCGTCATCAGGCTGTTCGAACGAAGTTTACCTCAATCGAACACCTCCGTTAGCAAGGTCATGCGAAAACACGTTCTTTTCTCTTTCAAAGCCTTATCCAAGGCAGCTACCGCTCTGGCACATGAGGGAGGGTAGGCTCCCGTTTCGAAGAATTTGAGATACTCCGTGTCGTTTTTCATCCTAATCGGCTCCTGTAATGGGAACCGTTCAGCCGCTAATAGCGGTAGCTCATATCTTGAATTAATAGACCTTCGCTCATCATTTGAAAAATAAAATACTCGAGGAACTCACACGTCGACGTTTTTTCTCGTTTTTTTGCTGAAATTTTGAAGGCCCGGATGAACAGCCATAATACTGTTTTTTCTTCGAAAACTGGCTGTTCGGACATTGCAAAACGAGGAAAGTTTCAACCCTTTGTATAGAGTAGTCTGACATCAGCATTATGAACTGACAGTACCTATATTGACTTTAGTACTTTTTTGAAGTAGTTCACGGCCTACCTGAAAATAAATTAGTTATCAGTAAAAAAACTAACCTATTTAAAAAAAAAAAAAAAATTATAATCTCTATTTTCAATTAATTTTTAGGAAGTTTCTTCGGAGTAATTATAATGAATTAAATTTGAACATTAAAACCCTTCTTGTTTGGCAAATGAAAGGTCTCTGAATTTTTACTGGCTGAGCACTTTCACTTTTTTAGGCAGGCTTAGGGTGGTGAAGAACTTGAGTATTTCTACAGCCCTTTGGGGTCACTACTATATATATATAAATATATAGTATAGTATGTGGTATAGATAGAGTAGTTAGTAGTTCATTATTTGTGTATGGAGAGTGGGAATCTATAGTTGTTATTATAGTAGTATCCTAGCAGTATTTTCTATAATTAGGTATGTAGTTGGTGGGGATTGTATTGTACTTAGTATCATAAAGTAGTGGGGTTTTCAACTTGGGCAAAGTTTTAGCCGAGATAGGTAGTCCCACTTATAAGTTCTCCAAGATTCGTAACTTGCACAGTCGATAATTGGAACGAAAAGTCATCAATTCGATGTTTGAATATACCAAAAGTTAGGTAATTTAATTGTCCACATTTTCCCAATGTAATGTACCTATCCATTTTTCAACCGTTTTTGCGTTATTCAACAATATTAGTAGAATAAACACGAAAACATGACATTTTTCAACTTTAAACGTTATTTTCATCTATTTAGTGCAAAAGAAACAAAGAATGAACCATATATTATTGATATACACATCATCAAGTATCATTATGCTGAATTTGAGCTGAATCTATTCCAAAAAATTTTTCGCGAAAAATCCAAGGGGTACCCCTGCGATTTTTTTCAACCGAAGAGTTAACGATTTTTTACTCCTCTCTCAATACAGATAAAAATCTGAAATTTTGAAGAAAGTTGTGTCTTACCAAGATGTATTTTTGTGATTTTTTTTATTTCTCGGAAAAATCTGCATGTGGTCCAAAAAAATCGGTTTTTGAAAGCTCGAAAATTGGACTTTAACCGTGATTTTCGGGGTCAAAATTTATGATAATCAATTGTTTTATTATGCAGGAGTCTTCATTTGAACGCCTTACAAACGTACATAGCAAAAAATTTGGTGAAAAAAATTTAAACAGAGCCAGAGAAATTATTTTCCGTAAATCGACTTTTTCACCGGCCGTTATTTCAAGCTTCGGTAAGGGTGAAATATTAAATCTTTGTTTTAAAGCGATTTTGAAAGCTATTCTTATAGGAAATTTAACGCTGAATCCGAATATGACGTCAAAACGGTGGAAATTAGACGACAACTATCAGTTTTTACTAATTTCAGTACTACACGGTTTCATGTTTTTCAACTTTGAAAATCCGTTACAAATACACATAGTACTGTTCAATTTTAATTAGTTAATGATTCCTACAGGAAATTAGACGTAGAATTCGAACTTAACGTTAAAACAATCAAATTCGAACAATTAATAATATTTTTCGAATTTTTTTCGTTTTTCATACTTTTGAAGTTTCAACTTCGGGATTTTTTTCGTCACGTTCGCGAAATGGGAATGATTAGGTGCATTTGTAGAAAATGTAGGAAATTTAATGTAGAACCGATTAAAAATTTAAAAAATGCTAGCATATATAATAGCTCTCGAGATATATTCCACTTTATGTCAAAAAAGTGTTTTGAGTTTTCTTCAAGCGCGAATAGCTCCGCGGGGACCTAACATAAAAATATAATTAAATACACAAAATTGTAGGATTTTGATAGCTCTTTCTTGCCTCTGAGTAATATACCTATGTAAAAGTTCTAAAGTAAACTGTTAAAAACATGCGAAAAAACGCAAAAAACAGGGTCATAAAATTCCAAAACGCAATAAAATTGAAACAGAGGTCTAATAAAAAAAATACGATTTTTTCAGCCGATGAAGTTGTCTTTATTTAACTACTCTATGGCCAAAATTTGATTACCTATTCCCAGTTTCTCAATCAATTGTATACTACGGTTTTCTGGGTGTTCGCTTCGGGTTGCTCTAGCTCCGGCAAAAATCAAACGCATAAATATTTTTCTGAGGCTGTCGTTAAGGCGGAACCGTTCCTGCTATAAAGATCGTTTTGAATGTTTACCATGTGAATTTGAATCAACCGTCAAAACAAGCTCCATCTTCTTAGTTGTTTGTCATATTTTGCAAAAAGTGAACATTTCTACTTGCCTTATCCAATTGAAAATAACTTCAATGCCAAATTATGCAACTTGGCATCTTCATTCCCTAGCAATTAATGCAGAAGTTATCGAAAAGAGTTCATGCAGAATTACAGTCCAACAAACCTCGTTAACTATCGCTTTGATTTACTGATCGAGAATGAATGAGGTCGGCCTGTTACTGTATAATGGGCCGACCCATTTACGGACATGCAGAACTCAAGCAGGTTCCAATATCCAGTGTAAATACACCTTGCGTAGGGATACCTAAAACGTCTTGACGGCCTTCTAGCTGCCCTCAGGGGTCAAGAACAAACTTCACACACTCGCGTCTCATATGGACCGATCGACGATGGATAATTCTTCCTTCATCCTCATTCCCCAACATGCAAGTGGGTAAAATATTATACGGGAGTTGCCTACATCGAAACCACAACGAATATCAACTGTTTCGACATTTAAATTATTGGGAGTTCATTTATCCTCGAACTCTTAAAAATGACCGATTCAATCGTCGAAATTCATTACAAGTTATCGAATAAGAATTACTGATATAATCGATAAAACATGGCCAAATAAAAATGGTATTGTAAGTTCCTTACAGAAGGAGACTTTGAGAATTTTAGACTAGGAAAATTAATATAAATATACCATCATGCTTTCAGCGAATTTAAGTTATTTCCGTTATGCGCGAATGATATAATATAACAATTGAGGCTCACATGAGGTGCTTTGGTCGGGAAAAACGCTCAAACGAGAGTTGAGACAGAGCGAGAGAGAAAACGTGGGAACTGCTTGCTTTCCCTGGAGAGTCTCCATTAAAATGCGTGCTCTACGAAAACGAAGCGAACCAATCGGATAGAAAGAGGAAAACTGCGTTTTCAGTCGTTCTAAATTTTTTCGCCACATTCTGAGATACATTTCTATAGATTTCGAATTTTAGTTAATTTTGAAAATGATACGTGGTTTCCGAATCGGTAATGTTCTGAACTGGAGAATTATTGGCCATTTGATGCATTTTCCCGTTCGGACGCTTTTCGACGCTTTTTCCTTCGGCCGAATGTTCTCAGAGAAGAACTACCACCATCGGAAAACGGTCTAGCGGCTGAACAACAAAAATGACACGGCGATGACGTGGTTATTTTTCCCACAGATTGAGTCAGCGAGCGTTCCCGGCCGATACGCCGTTTAAGTATCCGTTCATTTCAGTTTTTTTCTGCAGCGACAAGGGGCTTTTTACCGCAATAATCGTAACGTTCAAGTCGTGGCAGTGCGCGGATGATCGAGCAGCGAATCGTACGCTCTAATTAGCGGAAAACCAAAGGCTAATCTTTCCACAACCTATCAACTGTGACTTGACCAATCTGATTCGGAATCCTTCGTCGAAACTGGGATCGTTGTAAAATCTTAATGCAAACACCCACTCGAAATTTAAGCTGACTCAACGATCGTTCAATATGATTGACGAGTGAAAGTTCAAATATGAATCTGCCATCGGTTCAAACCTTTAACTTTCTTCGCTTGCAAATCGGAAGAGCAAAGGGACAGCGCGGTATGAATACTTAACGCCAATGGCAGAACCGGCTCAGCAAGCACTTGGACGTGAACGAGGTGAAAATGGATCGACCGGCATTTTGCACGGCTCTAATATAGAATACGGAAGACGACGATGACCTAATAATACAATCGCGTTGCGAGGGGCAATCGTAATTGATAGGCCTATCAAAAACCAAAAAAGAAATCGCCGTTGTTTGGGAAGCATGAATCATAAGCCTCAAAGCATGTATAAAGTGCAAACAAATAAAAATTACGTAGTTATTTAGGTAAGGGGGATGAACTTGGCGACTCTTTCTCAATAGTTTCTTTTATTCGTCTAGATCTTTCGCCGGTTAGTAAATCTGCAGAGCAAGCTAGTATAACACATCACACATTCATTTATAAAGGATTAATTATTAGTTGCTATTATTAGTTATTTTCTACCTTTGACTGAGGCTGGCGTTAAAAATCAAATTGTCGTCGTGTTTAGATTTATGAAAATTCACAATTTGGAATAATTGATGGTCATACATTTTTGTTTAACAAACATTATGTCTCAAAATTTAACGTTCAGGTATTAAAACCTTATAGAAATAGAGGAAAACTACAAAAACTATAATATTAGAAACATATTTTACTAGGACTAACAAGAGGTCACATTCTTTGGTGACATAAATATGAGATCATTACTGTTATGTAATCTTCATTCCTCTCCAAGTCATCCCTTTCTAATAATAATTATGTAATATTATAGGTTTGATTTTGTAACGTTTTATGTTTGGTGGCCTTGAAAATGCCCAAACGGGCCAAAAATCTGGGCAAAAAGGAACAATGGAGAAAGAGTCGCCGTTTTTATTTTCTACTCACTAAGTACAAAACAACGTGACAAATGCGACTAAAATAGAAATAAAAATATTAGCCGTAATTATTAACAAACAATTAATTGCTAAGTTTTGAAAAACGCGAATTCAACTATAAAAAAAAATCTAGAAATTCAAACAAAAAAAATAGAAATTAGAAAAGAAATTTTGAAAAGCAAAGTGCACGGAAAATATATAAAAAACGATTCGGTAATATAATCTTTGATTTTTTCTCTTTTTCACTTTGATGTCGCAAGAACTACTTTGGTAATAACAGGAAGTACCTCTTCGTTGTATTTAGCTATGGATATTTTGGATATTCGGCTAAAAAATGTTCATAATCATTTCATTTTACGTACCTGAAGACATCCACACCAGCCCCTGTTGGCCCGGATGGCTGGCATCGTGGGACGCGGTAAAGACGCTGCAAGGCGCGCTGCGACTCCACTCAAACACCACCCGGACCACCACTCTCCGTTCTGAAACAAATAATAAAATTTTAAGGAATATAGAACGATTTTTATTTACTTCCGTAGTGTAATCTAGTTCAAAACATTTCGCGACTCAGGTTTACCCATGGTTAGTTTAATTACATACTAAAAATATGGATTTTTTGGAATCAGTTTATCAAAATGTAGGACATCTGTCATCGTAACCTGACACTCTATGTACAAATTTTCTTAATTATTATTTTCACCTATCATAGGAAAACTGGTGAAAGCGCATCGAAGCCCATATATTATTGTAATAAATTTAATTGGAGATTTATATAATTTATTTTTGTTTTTGCCGAATATATTAATGTTGATCGCTGTTATTAATTACTGTTACTAATAGAAGTTCGCAATTTTTATTTTATCGTTAAACAAACGCGTTCCTCCCAATTTTTCCTCTGAGTTTTAAATTTTCTTCCATTTTATCTTCATTTTTTCAACACCGAATAATAATGCCTTTTTTTCACCATAAAACTGGAAAAGAGCTGTTCGGTTTCACGCGTAGGCCCTTTAAAGAATACATCATAACGGGTAGGAAAAAATCGTTATAATTTATTTGCTTTGATGGTTAGTTCAATTCGAGCTTTCTTTTCCCACGGTGCATATCAAATCACAGGAACATTCTATTGCCAGCGGACGTCTCCCGCGAGTGTAGAATTTCCCAAGTTCACGTTCACGCTCACGCTTCCCTGGCTACCAGCCACCGATATCTAGGCTAATCAATTTACATGCACAGCTGCATTAGTGTCAGGTCAATATACTCCGAGTGACTCGAAGAAGGTCTTGTACCGTCGCCGGATTTCGGATCCAGAGCAAAACCCACCTTCGAGCCCTCCTGACCTCGTACGTAGGTTTCGGTTTCTCTCGATTCGTATTCAGTTGTGTCCATCGCTATGTGTAGCATTGGAGTGCTCTCCCGAAAGAAACGAGACCTATAACGGTTCTAGATCCTTATGGACTGATTGCCTGCTTTGTTCTTACAACTCAGTCTATCAATATTCGGTATTCGGACGCAATTTAGTTGCAATGAAAACGATTCCGTGCCTTTTGAGATCGGTAAAAACCTTCTCACAATTGTTTTCCATTTTCGTTTATTATTCAATAATAAACCATTGTAATCGCTCAAGAAAAAAATTCTAACCCCCTCAAAATTTGACGTTTTACGTTTCAAGGCATGTAGAATCCGAATATCCAATAAAAAAAAATTCTGTCTGTCCGCCGTTCGCTGTTGGCAATTTTCCGGCCAAATTATAATAGCTAATTTCTAGAAATGTTCACCAAAAATCAATCTCGGTCCTACGACGGCTTAATTCTTGAACCACATTGCTAGCTCAATTTCAAGGGTATTTTTGAGGGGGAGAAAATTCATATTTCCCAGGGTTTCTCAGAAAAATGTGTATTTGGTATCAAATTATACAGATTTTTGGACGCTGAATCGTTGTGTTGAATTTGGGAGTTTTTCAGAAATTTGACATGAGGGTATAACTCGAGAGTTCTTGGAGCTATAAAAATCGTTCTATACTCGTTAGAATCAATGGTCGTCAAACACTCTTCAAGTGTATCGTTAGGCAATAGGTTTAGCTTTTAATTGGGAAATTAAGAAAAATAAAAAATGATTAAAATTACAATAGTTACGACGGAATTTTTATTTACCATCTGTTTTTCGGTGTGAACGTTCACAAATGTTCAATTAAAATCACAAATGGATAGTCTTCTTAAATCATTATTGAAGCGAAGGAATAATAAACCACTGTACAATAATTTGCAGCGTTTTTATAATAATAAGATTTTACAACATAAATAATGCGTATTACGATGGGGAAAAGTTGCTAGTACGTTTGACAAAAGCAATTTCCGCTCGTCTAGGGAAATAATTTTCATCGCAAGTCTCGATCCAGCCGTGCATTGTGAGTTTTGAAAAGGGAGAAAAGCTTATAGAATATTTAGACCGTTATTTTTCTTATTAAATATTCTGACCATATTGCGATCTTCGAGTCGAATTGAGAGTATTTTTTCGACAACCATCCGCTTTTCTACATTTATGAGCGTTGTAGACACACACGCAATTCGTTTCGAGATATTGATGTCAAACCTCAAAAATCACGTTCCAGTTGTACCCTATAATTTCTCCCAGCGCCGCCGTCGTTGCAATGGCCACTATTTACTTCGAATTGAACACACCTTACTATTGTTCATCTGCATACGACGTGATTTGATCGTGGATTCGTATGTGTCTAAAACACAAAAACTCGTGACATGTTTCGCTTTTCCGTTAATCTCGACCCATCACGATCTCGGCAGAAGATAAACGTATCGCGGATCTTCGAAAAACTGTAAGTTTTTACCGCTTTTGTTTTCCGAATTTCCGGGACCTTTGTACTCGGTTTTGGACGGTTTTTGTCACTCCAATATCGTTTTTGACACGTTTTAAATCCAGTTATGGTGGCTGCCCATGCGTGAAACTCGTCCTAACGATTTTGCCCAGTCATTTCCTTTGGCGTTAATATTTTTCCACAGTTTTTACAGGCATTATCGACCAAGTGAATTTTTCGCTCGATGGCCGATGTTGGAAGAACGATTGCACGTTGTCTTAGGAATCCAAGGTTATTATAAATCGTGACGCCCTCACGATATGAAAGCCATAGACACATACGCCCAAGTGGGTTTATTTAATTCGCATGTGTGGCAACGCGATTCTTGGTATGCGGCGAGTGTAGGCAAAGGAATCGCGTCCCTCGGGGGAAGTATCGACACTGTCTTGCACCACCTGCAGCATCGGCTCGTGACTCCCTTTAAATGTCCTGACATTTCTCTCCACTAACAAAACACTCATGTCCTTCCATCCTCGAACTTCACTCGCTTTCACGGACCGGATGGCGGCCGGCGTCTGTTACCGGTTCGACGGCGAGACGTCTCCGGTTGCAGAAACACATCAAATACCCGCAAGCGAGGGGAATTTATTTTCATCCGAAGGTTGAACGACGGAGGCTCTTCGATTATAAATCCACCTCGCGTCTGGAGATGATTTAGCGTCATAACCTTCGACGATCAGTTGGTTGCTGAAGTAAATGATATCACCATTTTGAAACAGCAGACTCTTCGTTAGAATGTGTTTATCAATAGGGGACTAAAAGCGTTTTTCCATAAGATGATTTCCGCCCCCAACTCGACTTCCAGGACGATCACGATACTTCAGTTCTCGACGTAGGTTTTAGTAATTTTTTTAATCATTTCGCAAATTTACTCTCATCTCACATTCGAAAATCTTGATAAGACGTAATCTTGTCCATCAACTAATTGAAAATTCGAAGATGAATATTTCACCTATACGAATTCATATCATGTTAAGCATATAACTGAAAATATTCACGCTATTTATATCCTAATATACTATTTATATATACACGCTATTTCTATATTGTCAAAAGCATTAATAGCCGATACGAAAGGAGGATTTTGCAGGCGCCTTTTGTTCAAGATGCTCTTCGATGATTCAGAGGGAAACTGCTGACAAAGAACCTAACCCTTTTAGAGCGTTTCCCCTCGCTATGGTGCACATTTTCCTCTTATATTATTCAACCACTATTGTTGGATCTCTTCCAAAAATTGCTTTGATAGCTTTTACAATTTATAGGATATTGCACGCTTTTATTACTCGTGACTACTGGGTGTGAGTTTCTATTAGAATTTTTAAGGATCGGTTTTGCTAATGATGGATTTGGAAAAATGTGTGTATCTTTTTCAGCGATGTTGATTTTTCCTCTGAACAATTGAATACCTGTTTTTGCAGACACGCAAATTCGACCGGGCCAACTCGTCTGTTCGGAAGATTGTGGTCAAGAGTAAACTGAACGAAATGTAAGCCATCCTGCTAACTTGTAATTTCGGTTTCGCAAGGCACTTTTCGAGTTCATTTCGCGGTTTTCCACGATGACCAACGCGCTAATAGTTCGACCACATTTTCATTACAACACATCACGAATGGCACGGCTGAAATCGATTCAGTCGTGCAAGTGTATGATTATCTTTAACTCAACTATCATCGGTGAATAAAGTGACTACAAAGCACATATTTACGATAAATCATTTTACTTAAATCATTTTCTTAAAATACTGATCGCCTGCTGTGGCGAAATCTATTGAAATCGCCCGAAATGAAGGTTATTCGATTATTTGATATGTTTTCAAGTTTCATTGGCCGGAGAGTATTATAAAAAAACCTTTCACCCTCCGAAGGGTGCTTTCTGAATCTCTAGATTCATATACTCGTAATTTCTTACGGCAGGCCTCGTTTTCTGTTTTCTAGAAAATATTTATGCCTGGCTCTTGTGCAGTAATAGGAGCAATATCCGAGTAATACGAATCGTTGAATAAATATCGGACAATAAAAACTAAAAAATCGTGACTTATGCGAGAAAGTAACGGTTGATGGACAATGTGCGTCCTAGGTTCTTCAATCCCCGTAGGGAATACCGTTGAGAAATACTCTACGGTTAACTAGAGCGGCGATCTAGAGTATTTGGAAGTGGGCGGTCAGAGCAATGATAACGCAAGGCACGAGGAGATTATCATCTAGTGAGAGGGAGAGTAGATTCAAATCAGCCTATTACCATAATCTCGGTATAACGTGCTTGGCCGATGCGAGCTCACAACATGGGACAAACTATCGTCAATGAAACAACCTTATACAACTATGGGATAGTGAACTATATCACGCAGGATGTAGTGCAATACTGGGGCTGCAAATTATTCAACATTAGGTAAACAGAAGACTTGAGTGTGGGAAATGAAAGGAACTAAATGTATCGACAGAGGCACTTTTCCACAAGTCTTCTCACATATCTCGGGATGGAGCTGTGTGAACGAAATAGTTGGCTGTGAAGAGTGCACATTTCAATTTAGAATCTCTGTTACTTGAATGTTTGAAATGGTTTCTCTTTTTTTCCTAACCTGGTTGGCGACATTTTTTTTGCAATACTTCAAAAAGTCAAATGCATTTTTTTTCAAAACGGAATTATTTGTTTAAAAAATGCGCTTCTTCAAAGCAATACATTTTGAAATTATGTGAATTTAGTTTTTTTCACACTATTTGTTTCTTCAAGACTACCACTCTATGTAGTTATTCTGTTGTGAATTTGTACAATGGTGTAACTTTGTAAGGAAGATACAAAACAAATAATACAACAATAATAGACTTTTTACGGACGACTGCTCGAGTGAAAGAAGATCGGCGCACCTGTCTAGTGCACGTCACCTGTTCTCCAGCTATTGTTAACTCTCTTGTGATGGCTTCGGTCCTCACCAGGTCCTTAGGACCAAACCATCGTTTTCGATTGCCGTCATTACGATGGCGGAGTCTCTTCTCATTAGATACGACCACCTCTCTGGTTACAGCTTGCCGTTACAACTATGACAGACGCACCTCGGTCATTGGAATACTCTTACGACTTCTGCCTTTTCTCATTTTTATCCAGCATATTTTTTATGCACGCACGGAAGAAATAAACTCGAAAATTTAGCTACCTCGATTACTGGAAAACCCCTGAAGTTTCACTCCTATCCTCTCCCATCAATTTTTGGGTGAAATGATGAGAAACGAACGGTGGGTGAAATGATTTCGAAGAGAAGTCTAAAACATCCATCAATGATGAGCTCGTTACAACGAGAAACCCGTTGGAGAGCTCCAGCGTGACAAATTTCAGCTTGCTCATTTTCAACGTTTCCTAAAGATCCTCTCCCGCCAACGTGATATTCAAAAGACGCCAAGTAACGAATACACGTCTCGCGAGGTTTCCTTTTCGACTGACTGGAGAATTAAAACAGCAAAGCACGAAACGTCAAACAAATGTTGAAGAATTGAAGGTCAGACAGCGAAAAAAGCTAACAATGCAAAGAGTGGAGAAAGAGAAAAAGAACAGTTAAAGCACCGCAGAGGAGAATCTGTTCAAGCTCTTCACTTTCTACGCAATTAGAAACTGATGTTGAGGGAAAGAACTTCAACTTTTACGTGAAACGGGAACGGCAGTTACGTCGGATTTCTTCCAGATAATGGATAAAGTTACGTTCAAGTCTAAAAGTGCACTGGAACATTGATGGCCACTGAAAATAAGCGAGTTTAAATGTAGGGAGCGACTTGTAAAGGAAGGTTTTAGAGCCGCCAGAAGTACCTTTAAGTTGATAGGAACTAGGAACGAGTCTTTGAGAAAGTTGGGGCTTTCGAAATAGATTCGAGCTAATATAAATCGTCCTCAGGAATAGAATGTCGTCTAAGAATTTGAATAATTCTCATAATGCTGCATTAGGATGAGGAAGGTGTGTGAAAACCAATTCAATAATGAAAATGTTTCAATTTTCTCCTCATTTTTCTCGGTTGATTGTTCGTGGGTTAAGGAGCCATGGATGTCACAAATGGACTGCGCATATTATGTTGAGTGAAGGGGCGAAAGTTGATGAAAAAATTCGTTTTTCTAGTGATCCCAGTCTATAAATATTGGTATATTATGCTAATTAAATACAGCACCTAGATAGTTCACTTATTCGGTTTCGGTGCGATTCGATGTTTGATGGTTTTGCGTCGATGTACTTCATTTCCTCACATCCCTTTCCCCTCGTGAAGAGCAAAAATCTTGAAAGATCCCAGGGTAAATAGCTGGATGCCCTCTCGGAGTGCAAAGACCTCAAATGGACGAGCGAGTTGCAATTTGAGAAACAAGTTAGCGTGAGGTGGGTTGAAATAACTCCAACACTGCGTGAGGTCAGAAGGAGAAAATTATGCTACTTGGAGCATCAAAATCCAGTTCTGCTAGCCTGCTGGTCATTACCACTCAATTATCACGCTCTATTATTCCTTTGGATGTCCACGCGTAACACGCAGAGAAATTTGTTTCAACTGCCCTCAGCGAAAAATCGGAATAGGATATTAAAAGATTTCCTAGAAAACGTTATTTCCAGTCCAATTTTCGAACGAATTGAATTCGATTTACATAATTATACACAGCGAAGTAGACTCTTTCCCGTCATATTACATTTTTTTTTCTCGAATATTTCCAAAATTAATTTCTATTAGTAGTTTGATCTCAGATTAATTTTTCCAGTTCCAACTACTTAGTTGAAATCATTCGGTGGACATTGAGCGAAATCGAAACGCAAAATATTAGAAATGATAATACAATGCCAGACAAGAAATTCAGGGAGTTGATTTTCAAAATGGCGATTTTATGGCGCTGTGTGAAATTGTTAGCGATCCATGTAACGTGAATAATAATTGGTCAAATAGTGGAAACAAAGAGTACCTATCACTTTCTACGACACCGAATATTAGTGATCGGAGGTATATTTCAAGCGGTCAATGATTTTCGATTGATGATGACATTTCGAGAGTAAGAGCTCTTTTTGTGGTAAATACCCATATCGTGCCACTATCCTCATCGAGTTGCGGCATTTTCAACCTATCGTTCGGTCACGAACCTGGCGCAATATCAGTTGCGTCCAGTTTTATCCAAGTTATTTCAAGTGATTGTATTTCACGTTTAGCAAGCGGGGAAATTTCTGTTCAACGGTAAAACCTAAAAATACTGGGAGGGCCGCGAACGAGCCAGTTAGCGTTTTTTTCCATTTTGGGCGCTGCGCACGCCACCTATTATTATCGTCATAAATTGGGCATTTGCCCGTATGTAAGTAAATAAATAAATAAATAGCGCAAAGTTAAATAATATTTAACTTGCGGATTTTTTCGCTACATTGATTATGTAGTGAAAAAATCCGTCGAGTGCGGTGCGATTAAGTCACATCAGAAAACATTTATCTGCAGTTGGAAAAAAAATTTTTTAGCTTACTATATATATCACACCTTGTATATGAATAATGCATCATTGATATTCCGATATTTCTGAACTCGTTCCCAAACGAGGCGCAACAATTCGTGAGAACCGTTATAGGAATCACCTTGAAGTCAACCATGCACTTATCACGTTCGATCAGGTGTAACACTATGACGTCGGCAAGAAGTTAAGTCTAAGTTGGCGCTAAGTCATCGGACCGCGGGCTCGGTCGCTTTCACTTCCCGAACAAGTTCACGGTCATCGCTCCTCACTCTTTCCTATGGCCTTCCAATCATAGGAACACCCGCAATCGCTACCGGTCAACAAAGTCGAATTCCTCCTCTAAGGTAAGGTCGGTTTCAAAATTTTGCCAGCAAGAATCGACTGTCGAAAAACAGGTGGCCGCCCGGCAATAAGCGGAAACGATTTCTATTTCCAGTTGTCCAATGGAGCAAGACGAGAAACTAATTAGGTAAATGGCTAAAGGTGCCTTAAGTATGGGACTGAGAGTTGAAAAATAAGTGAATATGGAAACTAATTTTTTTGTATTTAATTTTCTATAAATTTATTATCAATTTGGCTCGCTTTTTACGTAATCATAATTGAGTTATTTTTCGATCGCCAAAATGTTTATTTTGGTAGGTACGTAGTTTAAGCGGGAAATAAAGAACGTCCATTACTCTCTGTTCTGACCTATTAGCAGGTGGATCATTCAGAAATTAATCATTTAGATACCTACAGAATTTATAATGATTTTCCCTCATTTACGTAATATATTTTTCTGCCTATGCTCAAGTAACTGATTAATGAAAATCAATTGAGTTTTATCATATTGGCGCACTAGATTTAACCAACATAAGTCGCTAGAGTCGTTAGGGTGAATAAATCCATTTCAATTTTTCCAACGCCTATCAATTTTCGTAAACGTCTTTTTGCGTCGGAAGTGCCCGAAAGTCCACTCTTGTTCTCGCTGGGTCATCAGGATGACACGGATTTACTAGTTGCATAACGATGTGTAGTTTTAGAGTTATCGAAGCAGTAAAATTTCTCAATAGCGCGCTCCCTGACCTGGTAACATAAGGCTGACAGGGGACAAACTTTATTACGAGCTGCTTGACCGTAAACATCGTTTATTTCCTGCTCCATCAACTCTTACGTCACGATATTTTAATGTTTTACGATTTTTCTTTTATTATTAATAGCATTCTTTCTAAACAAACTGGTTTTACAGGCCTGTGCTTGGATAAATCGCAATAAAATTACGTTTAAGGAATAACTATGAAGCTGTTTCTCCATAAATTGAGTGTGCAGTAAAATAATAGCTGATTTTACTTGAGGTTGCACAACAGAAACTAATCTTGTCGCCCGAGCAAACGCACACGACAAAAACAGTTGGTCTCTGCGCAAAATTGCATGTTCATAAATATAATCTATAATGATTACCTACTTACTGGGTAAAATTAATAACTAATTTTAATCACTAGGTAACTTTTATTGAACGAGTTGAAGAGAGTTAAAAAGCAATTTTCATTGCCTTCTCAAAATAAAAATTTACAGAGCCAATGTTCATTTTAAGTGAATTATATAGTTGTACTTTGAGTTTGGACAATATTGTGAAGGGATGATCGTGAATATTTTAGATAAAATGAGAATAATTTTCTGGATTTCGTATTCAATAAAATTTACAAGGTGTCGCCTTCTCAGAAATGATCAAAATTGAAAATGTTCAGCATTTGATTTTCACCGAAAGCGTTACCATCGCTTCGAAGTGTATAATTGCATAAAAAGTGACCATAAAAGTTTCTGATAACTTTGATTTATTCGTTGATTTATCTACCGCTAGATTGCCTTTGGAAAATTGCTCTAAATCCCTTATTATAACTATCTCATAACAATAATAATAATTTTGAAAAATTTCAAAAAATTAATAAAATCCAATTTATTGTTTACTTATTGTATGGGAAAATAATCGAGCTGTTACGACATTGGCCCAAATAAATCAGAATAAAATAATAATAAATAAATACCATATAGATTTTTCCCATGACGATCGCTAGTCGTAAAATCGTTCCATTGACAAAACCATCGTGAGTGAAACGAACGCGCGGACTAAACGCGCGCGACTGACTTGAATCTTGGGCAGGTGAGCTGAACGTATACGACGCCGGCTGACGCTTCTGGGGAGAGTTCGACGGCGTTTTCAGCAGGAGGGGTACAGAACGGACAAAGCAGAACGCAGCGACCTAACTACGTGACCGAACCAAAGACTGCGAAGATGATCAGTTAAGTAGGGACGGCTGTGTCCCGAATCGTACATGACACGGTCGCTTAAAACATGTTTTGGCACAGAGCAAAATTAGCGAATGAAAACTGAAAGAAATAGAATAAATGGTAAAAACGGTCTTTGCCGGTGATATTCCTAAAAAATCCTTCGTCAGCTTTATCTGAACGTTTCGCAAATTCGATTCAGCGTCCAAAAATCAATAGAAATTGATTCCAAACACACCTTTTTCCAAAACACCTTCCGATCCCCCCCTTGAAATTCCCCAAAAACACGCATTAATTGAGGTAGCGATTTGGCTGAAAATTGGGTAATTGTCAGGCGAAAAAAAAGAAGTGAAAATTGTTGAGTGTCAGAGTGAAAATTTCAATAATGTGGCTTTTATAGTTTCTTCGGAACTCATGACTATATAACGGTTTCCTCGGTTTAGAAGTGATTTTCGTATTTGAGAGGGACTAACTTGTCGGGGGAATTTTTTTTAAACATTTTACAAACACCACGTTGCCTTTAAAACTAATTCTCTTCATTGCCCTTCATCAAGACTGCATCGGCAAAAGAATTGATATTTTTCTTTTCCTTGTCGCATTTTTTTATGTCCAGGGGTTGTGAGGGGGAGAAAATCCAGACAACTCATTTTCCGGTTCTCATCCTCCGGTTCGGGCATCCCTAACGGGCGAAAGTGCTCGGCCAGCCAATAAAGAATCGGAGAATGGGTCGCCTGGTTTTTCTTCCCCTCACAACCCCCGGAATTGATATTTGTTTCAAATGAGAAACATCGATATTCACCCAATTTTGGTCGACAACCCTTTCCCTAGGTGAGTTCTTGGGCGAAAATTTTTTAGATGGTTTTCAAAATCTTCCCTTCTAAGTGGGTAGTGATCGTGTGAATGTGAGTTCGAAAACTGTGGCAATTGTGGATAAAAACGATATAGGTGGTTGAGATTTCAGGTATATAGATTAAAATGTTTTTACCTCGAGAATAGTGATTACATTTTTGTTTTTCGATTCCGTTCCCATTTGAAGGAACTTGATTGCACTTATTGTGAAGGGCAACTGGCGTAGATAGCTATGCGTGGTACCAGGTGAACCTCTTGCGTACGACTGACACTGTGCCCTATATCGAGGACTTGGTCGTGTCCTTCCTGCTGGCATCAATGGCTGGAGGGTCTAATAGGAGAGCGCGGGGGCGGGAAGGTTCCTCGGGTGAACGGGTCAAAACGGTTCGCATAGGTTCGTTCACCTCGTAATCCAACCGCCTCACGGCCTCCAACCCTCTCTGCCCACAGGGTTGCAAAGCTTTAGGGTCGATAAACTCACGCCTCCCACGAGTCAAGGCTGAGGACCTCTTGAAGTTGACAGGCCTATTTCTGTAATGTTTATCAAAATAGTTTTTTTGGAGAAAAATTTCCTCGTAAACAAATTACATCACCAGTAAACTCAAGCATGAGCAAAATACAAAGACTAAGTAGTGCATGAGATATATTGTTGTTAGAGCAGATTATTGAGTTGTTAAATAAATATAGGCAACTGTCTGACGAGCAATCGAGAGCTTTTATGGTCAACTGAATGATCATCAATTCATAGAGGCGCCTTGAAGAGTGAAAGCCGGAGAAACGCTTAACAGTGTTGTAGTAACAAATAGCCTATCAAAAGATACAGGCGCTTGAAAAAGTCAGCCACCTTACACATTATATTGACAAATTCACGATAGGTTGTTTAGTTGGTTAGGTTCCCAGGATTCTAGCGCTTCCGATCAATCCAAAACGATTTCCGCTATCTCCGGTGAGCAAAGAGAACGTGAAGGGGAAGTGGATTAATTATGATGGATTGGGAGTAGAGCTGAAAGGAAGTGCAGTGGTAGCAGATTGAGTTTATTTACGTCTACGATTTCTGAACGTATTATGTTTGAAAGCGCCGCAAAAAATAAAAAATAAAGCCGCAAAATGATTGGACAGTGGTATACTATTTTTATTTTCTTCAAAAATAATTTAAGAAGCCCATTCACTTCATATTTTTCCCTATACCAAACATTTGTTTTATTATTATTTTTTTTAATATTTTCAAATGTAATTGGGGTTGCCCGTAAATAAACAAATAAACAAATTTGTGAAAGTTTTATCTAACAACAGATTCGTACCTCATAGGAACAGTTGTGATTTTAATTATTTTTATTTGTCGTAATTATCGAACGAAAAGCTACATTAACGGCTAACAGCTTAAGAGTGTTCGACTAGCATTCCAACGATCATAGAAAGATTTTATGGCTCCATAATTTCTCGAGTAAAACCATCAAGGCAAACTCTTCAAAATTTCGAAAATTTTATACAAAAAGTGTAGACGTTGGACGGGGAGAACTTTTTGGTTTATTATTAAACAATATTATGGTTTATTATTAAATCACAAACCATTGTAATCAATCACTCACGGAAAAAAATTCGTAACCTCCTCAAAATTTGTTGTTTTACTTTTCAGGGTACGTGGAATCCTTAAATTGGATTAAAAAAATATGTCCGCCTTCTTCCGGCTTCATCCTATTTCTGACGAAACTATAGTAGCTGAACTCTTGAAATTTTCACCAAAAATAATTCATGATTCACCAAAAATGATTTTATTTAAATCTGCTTCCTAATCAACGTCGCGGGGATTTATGACTAAACAAATTTAATGACCTTTTTTGTTTGATATTGTTAAGATTGTGCTACATCAAAAAATTCGTCTCAAATTATTTACTGCTTCCTAAGGCAACTCAACGAGTCTTTCAGTTGTGCTTGTTCATCAAAGAAGGGAAACAAAAGTGTAGAGGACCGTGTTATTTCGTTTCCTTTTAGCTCTTATGATCCCCATTTCTAGCCCAAGAGTCGTTAACTTCGCAGCGCACTCGAGTACGTAGCAGTTGAAAGATTTTAAAAATCGATTCCAAACGCGTACTTGGGGCTAACAACGGACCCTCTTGAAAGAACTATGAAAATAGACCCCCAAGCGTTTCGGGTGAACGCCCGGTCGATTAAATGGATGCCTTTTCGTTCTAAAACAATAAGTTGAACATTTTCATAAACCGAATCTACCATACACCATAAGGAGAGAATGGAGAGAAAGAGAGAAAAAAGAACGATGGTTGCGTACAAGTCGCAACTCGGTTGGACATAAATATATATGTGCTTCGCCAGCACCTCCTCTATGGAAATTGTCTGGGTAGCGTAAATATCACTCGTAATGATTGAGCTTCGTCTTTAAGTAAAAGGAATAAAAGACAAAATATTTTAGTTGTCAAATAAAATAATAGCTGATATTCGTATTTATTTGTAAAGTACAATTTTGCGAAAATAAGTGCCTAAGAGGTTAATAAAAGGATAAATGCTATAAATAAACTTCTTAACAATTTCAATTGAATGTTTTGAACTACATCTAACGCTTTTATCTAACGTTTGTTTCAACTTTGTAGCAACACGAATGCGAAGTTGATCACTATATAGTTTATTATACATTATGAATAACCTTAAATCTCAGTTATCGGGATAGTTACTAGTGAGGTGAATACATAAAAATTTGTAGTTAATTCAGAGCTTTCGAACGAGTGGTGAACGATTTTCGTGGCATGGAAAATGTGGGAGTTACTTTACCTTAGCAACGACAGGTTGTAAGCGGATATCATCAGAAATTTTTTCTTACGCCTTTCTATGAAGCTTTTCGAGTTCGCGTGCCATAGCAAAGACATAAAAATGTCCAAAACCACTCGAATCACATCAATTATGTGAATGATCTAAATAGAACTAAACCGGCCTCATAGAATTATCTCCGGAATAATTATCGGATAATTCATATCTGATAACTCAATGGTTAGCGCAATGGCGATCTTTTTCGACGCGTCATTTTTAATTGTAAACCGATTTACAACGGTCCATGACCCAAGCCAAGGACGATGAACCGGGCAACAGCCGAAAAAAAAACAAGGGGCTCGAAAATAAAGACGGTTTTAGCTCGAAATTGCCATTCACACTCCATCCTTACCGGTGCGAATCAATTTAAGCCCATCCGCACCAGAAACGCGAGATATCCGGCCTCAATGGCAGTCGCATTGTTCCCGTATCGAGTACCAGTGACGATGACACAACTCGTCGTAACGCTCGAGCAAACAACCAGAACAATATAATTTGACGGTTCACTTTCCCGTCCTAAGTAACTGCTGAATATATTTGCATGATATAAAAAATATTCTTCAGCTAAATGCCTGTAAAGGATCCTGAATTCTAATCAAATTGTCATTTGTATTAAAGACGTCTTTGTTGAGAGCAACTAATCTAGATTTTTCAAATTAATTACTTTCATCAACGCGCGGCGGAAAAGGAGATAGCGATTCAAAGTCACGGGATGTTGCGGCGGCGAAAGATGTTGGAAGTTGCAACTATTGTCAACTCTAGGAGAGAGAAAGCGTTACGCAGCGTATTAGCTGTTTCGTGGCAGCCTATCGCCTTGAAGTTTTTTCATATTGACCTTTTTTAATCGTTTACATGGTAAAAACCAGACAAATGAAAACAAGCGGTCAAGTGGCACGAGTTCTTCGAAAGGTGACCAGATTAACGACTTCAGAGAGAAAAGCGTTAATCAAGTGTTTCAACGTTAGTTACAACTAAGTTCACATAAAGTGGGCATAGAAAATTTGAGTCAATTTAAATTCTTCGCCTATTTGCTATAAAATAAGTGGCTGAAATTGCACGCCCAGTAAACAAACAATATTTTTCTCCAATCTAATAGATGATCCCCATTATGGACACTAACGACGATGTAAAAATAGATGACAGCGTCAAGCGGTTCGCGATTAATAACTCAGCCGAAGCTGAACTGGAGGTCAAGCAAGCGTCAAGCTTTGTAAATCGATACGTCCTTGATAACGATATCTAGCCGATGCTTCTCCATGACTCAGTGGAAAATATGAAAATTATATTACGTTCTATTCTAATTTAATATAACTAGGCAATGCAGTATTACAATAGAAAATCATTTACCAGAAGTTGAAAATCTGAGCTATTCACTAGCATTGCTAAATTATACTCATGGTTAATTATGAATGCATGGATCATAATAACGAGTACGCTCGATTAGCTCGTAAAAATAGCGATATCAAATGCTAAGATGTGATGATCTCGTTCGAAAAAATTAATTCTAGAAAAATAAATAATTTCTAGAAATACAAATTATTGAACGAAAAGTGTATTATTACGATATTTTAGTGTTTTTTTCCGCACTGTTAGATCAACATTTTAAATTTGAATTTGTTGAAGTATCCCATTTAAGGCTCACATAATAGCTGTAATAATTCGAAATCCGTCAAAGCTATCGACTCCATTATGGTCCCATTCGATTCAGCGTCAAAACATCTACATAAATTGATACCAAACACACCTATGTTTCGGTAACATTGGAAAATACAGATCACTTCCAAAAAATACTTTTTTCGCGAGCTATTGCAAAGGTTTTTATTGATAATAAACCAAAATCAATGAAATCTTAAGGATGCCTTTAACATTGAATGTGTCAAGTCTAATTTACATGTCAATATTTTATCAGCATAGGTACAAGCATTAGAAGGAAAGATTAGGCTGCGGGAGGCTGAATTGACATTAGTAGACGATGACTGGTAGCTGTCGCTCTCGGTTGATTAATGGGAAAATTCCAGTGACAGGATATCCTACTAAAGTGGACAAGTTCCTTGAAACGCGCCACAGTTGCTTTAACCGAATAAAATTGCCTTAGTAAAGAGCGACCACAGACAGTTATCATTCAAATAAAAAAGTGAGGTGATGAAAATCAATGCAACCTTGGAGCATTTGAGGAGGAAAAATAAAATATTTACAATTCAAATGATCAGAGAAAGGCCTAAAAATCGAGTAAAATTACGTCTTAACGCACCGCTAAAAAATTGAGAATTCGATCTACAGCCAGTGCAGGGAAAATGATTATAGCAATTTCGGAGTTTAAGGATTCTTTTCAAGGATACGAGCGTTGAAAAACGTTTGAATTATAAATAGTGAAGGAGATGAGAACCGAAAGGAACTTATGAATCACACTGTTTCAATTGACACGTATTTTTGAAGAATAGATACCTACGCAATGTTTTTAAAACGAGGATAAAAACAACAATGATGACTCTATGTACCGCAATCACCAAACACTGCAAAATAATTTCCTTGATCGAGGTTCCAGTGTTAATTAGTTTAATACATTTTTTGATTTATTTCATTCTCTAATTGGGTAATATTCCACTCTTTCTTCTAACAAAATGTAGTTTACATTAGAGAAAAATCTTACCTCGCCCATGTTTCAAACCATTTTCCATTCGTTAATAACATGATTAGTAAGTCCAAACGGAGTCACAGCTAACGTATTTCACTTCACATTGGAACAAACACTGGTTTCAATATATCACTGCACGCACGTTTAAATCCGAGGGGAGCGGAAAAAACTGGACCGTTGTGGCCTGGTTTTTATATTACTCGAAAACTTATATGTTAGATAATTCAAATAAATTCAAAATAACCCCGATCGCTCTCATTATCGGCACAGAATAATACAAATTTCGGAACAGCAATCGCGCGGTTTACGTTTCGTGACAAGAACGAACAGTGGTCCAGCTTCGTTGTCGTACGGTACGGATTGACTGAGAAACGAATGGTGAATCGAATGGGGAACCGGAGGGCGAAGAGAGAGAACGGGAAGCTGAACGTCGCAGGGTGCGAGTTAGATAGCCAAGACCGACAAGGGGTTGCTTGATGTCGGAGGGAGTCGGTGCTAACTCCAAAGCTAAAACTCGCTAGGCTCTGCTTTCGAATAACTGAAGACAACTAAAAAACAAACCGATATAATCTGGACATGTTATTACATAATGTCAAACATTTGCGACAGTCACGCGATAACATTATTTGCGTTCGATGTCCAATCTTTTCGAGCAAACTGCGATAACAGAAACCAGGGAAGGTCCGAAGGTGAGAGTGCATAATAATGCGCTCATAATAGCTAATTTATATGATGGCTGTAACTTTTGATGACTGAATTAGTCGTAAATATTTTTATTTTTTTATCGGAGGTGCAGATTTAAAAAATCAGAGTTCAATTTTGAAAAATTACTGGCCGTTGAAAATTTTAATTTTTCAAGAAAGAACTTTCCAGCTGCAACAGCACCTGAAACTCGAAGTATGTAAGAAATTTTCTCTCTATTTTGACTGATTATCCTGAACATTCCATTGACTACCTTCACACATTCCCGAGTGTTTCATCTGAAATCAATTTACTTTAATTGCAATTTTTGCGAGTGTTAGCAACTTTGCTCAGGAAGAAGGGTCCGAATTCGAGGGAGACCTAGGGTTGCGGAGTACAGCTTCTGGCAGGGGAGACAGTTCCTAATCAGAAAAACAGCTGGTGGTATTTTTTCTTATCGTTTGAGCGGAAAACACTCGAAAAATACAGATAACTAAAGGCGTCAATGCGCGTTTGAACGAAGTGCATCGATAAGTTGCAGTAAAAATTGTCGGTTACTACTAATATAATTCACTTTATGAACATAAATCTTTCTCTGCCAATCCGAAGTTTTTAGGACTAATGGCCATTTGAAAGTGACCAAAATAAACAATTTCTGCACTCATTCCAGGCACCGAAAATAAGGTTCGTAAATCTTTACGCCCAAATAATTCATTTTATAGTTGTCCTTGTTGCTGTGTACCCTATGGCTCCAAGTTGCCCTGAGGATGCCCGAATAGGCGAAAGTGCACGGCCAGGCTATAAAGAACTGGAGAATGAGTCGCCTAGTTTTTCTTCCCTCACTACCCCCGGACATCAAGAAATGCGACGAGAAGGAAAAGAAACATTTTATAGTTGTTTGCCACTCCAAAGCCACAGTTTTTTTAATGGGTAGACAGGGCCTCAAAAATGGTATTTTTTTAGCCAAAATTGCTACAACTTACGGACAACCAAATTTATGGCTAATGAAAAAATTTTTTTTTAGTAAACTCGTACTTTAGGTACCGATTATAACTTGCCTTGCCAAAGGTTATCATTCCCTGATAATGAATCATTAATCATAATTCTTCATCGTAGCTGACCAGGTACGAAAAATCGAAAATCCAATTACGGAATTTATTGATTACACTGTTCAAGATCATGGAGCGCTACGAAACACAGTAACCCAGTGGCATAGGCCTGAGTATAAATGGACTCAAACATGTACCAAGCCAGACCGCTAACGACAGATGTGTTCCGGATCTGCCGCATGCCGACCAGCTGGAGCAAAGGGATCCCGATTTAGGTAACAGACACTTATCACGCACGAGGGCAACCGGTGTGCATAAGCGCGTGCTACCATACTACTTTTTACACTTATGAAATGCCTGGCTAAATCTCAATACCCACCATTTAGGGAAATCAACTTCGTGAAACGTATTAATAATTTTTGTAGTATAAAGACGGAAGACAAACATTATGAAATGAATCTTGACAACTTCAGGATAGTTTTTTGACTGATGGATTTGTTAATTTCAGGTTGTATCGTTCTTATCGTATTTCCACTAATCTTCCTCTTTCGATCTCGTCTCAATCATGTCTAGTTTTTTTTTTCGAAGCAGAAAATGTGACCAATTCTTTATCATTCCTATATAATTATGTAATTTGGTTGAGGAGACCACACGACTCGTTTCCCATTCATTCTTTGGGTGCTGATCACTTTCGTTATTTTCGGGGATTAACAGAGCTTCTTGAAGCATTGATAATTTTTCCCGGAACTATATTTTTTTGTGAATTTAATGACATTATATATATACTTAATTATTCTTCGAGACTAGCCGAATTGATCATACTATCTGCAATAAGTGGAGTAAAAAGAGAGCGAAGATCAGCGAGGAAAGCGTGGAATCAAAACATTTTCAGGGAAGAGGAGGTTAGACGGGAGTGCATTTCTTTTTAAGGAATATAAATTTCGTTTCTTTGCTCTCTCTGTTTTCCAGCATCATTTTCCTCCAGTCGATTTTTTCTACAGCCAGGTTAGCCGAACAATCCAACTACCTTTAGCGATAAAGCTAGTCAAACAAATGGTGCAGAAATTGCAGATAAAGAACGGGCTTTTTTAAATGTTGAATACCTAGTATATTGTATGTTTAACGTGGCACTTAACTATTTTCACTTGAAAGATGAGAGTAAGTAGTTTTGAACTGGAAACTGGCCAAGAAGAAGACAAATGTTCCTGTATCTCTGGTACCGTATTTTTTTTATCCAGTCGAAATTTATCAGCTCACCTATGGTTCAGCGCTCGACTTGAAGCTGACGGTTGTGCACAATCAGAAACGGAAAAGGCGAAAATAAAACGCGTCGCACGGATAGAAATGGAGGGGGAGATCGGCTCGCGCTAGAGCACCACGAGGGTCTCGACTGAGCGTCGGCGGGGCGATATCCAGCACAACTCTATGTGGGTGGGTTTGGGTGCTTGTGCCAGCAATGTTGGAAGCTCCACCATACAAGTCAGACAGACAGATCAATACAAGAACCCGAGCCGAAGGGAGAAAGGCCGCAGGATCGCAGGCGCTCGAATGCTTCTCTTGCTCCTGACAATACTAATCCCCCTTCTTCAGAGTTGACTTGAGAAAAATTCTATGGGCAGCTCGTTTCCTGAAAGTTTTCTACTCCAGAGAATTGCTGATTTACAGTCGCACCACCTTCCAGTCAAATTATTTTCTGGAAAATCAATCGAATGCCGAGATCCCGTCGGACCTGATTAAAGAGACTCGCTCGTTATTACTATTTTAAATTTTATCTCGCGCTGAAGGAATTTACTTAACGCCTCAAGTTGAATTTGCATGACGATAATGATCAATTTTGTAGTCGTTTATCAGGGTTAGGGCCTAACGAAATTGAAACGTCTCTTTCGCCGTGCTGTGTTAAAACCTGTGTTTTATTTTTCGACTGTTAGTGATAGCCAGTGAATTTGGTTTTGGATCATTATTCAACTAGAGGCTGAGCGCCCCTGGTGTTTCCGCTGCCCCCTTCTGGGGGGGGGGGCTCCACCCCACGCGGCCAGTAAGAGGAACTCCGCCCCTCCAGCTGTGCCTAACTGTGATAATGGGGGTACCTAGTGTCATTTCCACTAGGTACTATAATAGTTTTTATTTCCGTTTAGATAAGTGTAATTGGTAGTAATTATAGTACCTAGTTTCTATAATTTGGTATGGAGGTGGCGGGGATTGCATTGTACTTAGTATCATAAACTACCGGTGTTTTCAAATTGGTCAAAGGTTTAGCCGAGGTAGATATAACGACTTAATGTTTTCCAAGATTTGTAACCTGCACAGTGGATAGCTCAAACAAAAAGTCGTCAATTCGGAAGTTTGAATATACCAAAAGATAGGTAATTTAATTGTCCACATTTTCTCAATGTAATGTACCTATCCATTTTTCAACCGTTTTTGCGTTATTCAACAATATTAGTGGAATATAGACGAAAACATCACATTTTTCAACTTTAAACGTTCTTTTCATCTATTTAGTGCAAAAGAAACAAAGAATGAACCATATATAATTGATATACACATTATCAACTATCATTATGCTGAATTTGAGCTAAATCTATTCCAAAAAATTTTTCGCGAAAAATCCAAGGGGTACCCCTGCGATTTTTTTCGACCGAACAGTTAACGATTTTTTACTCCTCTCTCGATTATGATAAAAATCTGAAACTTTCAGGAAAGTTGTGTCTTACCAAGATGTATTTTTGTGATTTTTTTTATTTCTCGGAAAAATCTGCAAGTGGTCCAAAAAAATCGGTTTTTGAAAGCTCGAAAATTGGACTTTAACGGTGATTTTCGGGGTCAAAATTTATGATAATCAATTGTTTTATTATGCAGGAGTCTTCATTTGAACGCCTTACAAACGTACATAGCAAAAAATTTGACGATAAAACTTTGAACAGAGCCAGAGAAATTATTTTCCGTAAATCGACTTTTTCACCGGCCGTTATTTCAAGCTTCGGTAAGGGTGAAATATTAAATCTTTGTTTTAAAGCGATTTTGAAAGCTATTCTTATAGGAAATTGAACGCTGAATCCGAATATGACGTCAAAACGGCGGAAATTTGACGACAACTATCAGTTTTTACTAATTTCAGTACTACACGTTTTCACGTTTTTCAACTTTGTAAATTCTTTGCAAATACTTACAGCACTGTTAAATTTTAATTAATAATGATTCCTACAGGAAATTAGACGTAGAATTCGAATTTCAAGTGAAACCAATCAATTTGTAACAATTAATAATATTTTTTGAATTTTTTCGGTTTTCGTCTGTTTGTAGTTTTAACTTTAGAATGTGTTTTAGTCACGTTCGCGAATTTAGAAAAAATAGTTTTTGGTTAAGCAAATAAAAAAGGCCAGTGATTATTTTTTCTTTTCGAGTTATACTTACTCCACTTTTAGGCGGTGAAAAAACGTGTTTTGAGTTTTCTTCAAGCGCGAATAGCTCCGCGGGGACCTAACATAAAAATATAATTAAATACACCAAATTGTAGGATTTTGATAGCTCTTTCTCGCCTTCTTTTATAATAATAAAAATATATAAATAATAAAAAAAGACGATTTTTTCACACAATGAATTTTGTCTCTATTTGACGACTCTATAATCAAAATTTGATTACCTTGCCCCAGTTACTCAATCATTTGGATACATACCCAAGATTTTTTGACCTTCGCTTCGAGCCGCTCTTCTAGGTCCGGCTAAAATCAACCAACGAACTAATTCTTGTACTTTTTCGTTTACGAAAGTACGCTCATAAAATCTTATCGTGGTTGAGAATTTCCAGAGAAAATCGTAATCAGCTGCGGAAAAACGTGGTTTCAATAAAAGCTCAAAATTTACATAACCCACCCCCATGATAAATCAAAGTCGAAAATCAAAAAAGTACGATTTAACTGCATCAGAAATTTCGATTTAATTGAAGAAAACGTCATACAATAATTTTTATTGTTTCACAATTTTGCTTCACCTATGAGAGTTTTTTTTAAACGAATTTTTAAATCCCGACTTTGGACGGCTATAGCTTCGCGGAGGTGAGTCTTATCCGATCGACCTAATGACGAAAGTGTTCAGAATTTCCCGCACAACACATCTGTAATGCACATGGTATGAAAATCAATATTTAAACCGCTACAGCTCCCGATAGATAACATTACGCCAAAACGTCGTTTTTCGATACTTGTTGAATTTTCAAGCCCCCCCTCAAAATTTGATGTTTTACGTTTCAAGGCACGTGCCACGTAGAATCCGAACATACAATAAAACAAATTTTGTCTGTCCGCCGTACGCAGCATTTTTCGATAGCAAGTATTATTTGTGTATCATTATTGTATTTGTATTATTACTTAAGTGTTATTATTACCCAGTAGATAAGGCTTTTCAATTGTTCTATCGTTGAAAACATCAATACAAAATATACCTAGTTTAAATTGGTTGATTTCGGCATTTTTGAAGTAATTATGGTATCTCAAATCTCAACCCACGTGATCACAACATGCAAACTTGATGGTTGTTGCAGTGTTGCCAGATCTCCCCTTTTTGGGAGAAAACTCCCCTTAAACGAAAACAAAACGACCCTTATCCCCTTTCACTAAACCATTCCCATTCTCATTATTTGCTTCCCTTTTTCTTGTAAAATATAGAAAAAAAAGAGAAAAAATATAGAAATTTGGAAAATAAGTGCGTTTTTATAGGTTTCATGCTGACAAGTTGAGTGAAAATTTTCATCAATGCTTTTTGAGCACTCCAAATTGTCTAGATATTCGAGTGTACATAAATTAATGTAATGTGCTTCGCTTATAGATACACGATAATGGCGTAGACGCGTTTTAACTTGTAGGCATTATTGGAACTGTAAGGATTTTTTAAGTTTGATAATTCAGTTTTGATAGCGATTCTGATTGTCATTCTAATTTTTATCCCTCTTAGTCGTCAAATTCGTCATAATAAATTATACAGTGTGTCCCACTTTAAAACAATTTTTCTACGTTTTTTATCTATACCTTTTTGCATGGATTTCAAATTATGACAATTTGCGCGCTGGCATTTGCACAATCGTGATTCTAAATTCGTATTTTTCATTATAGGAACCCAATTTTTTGACTAAATAATTTAAGTACGCATCAACCATTTTTGACTCATGTTCTGGAAAGAAGTTCTGGATCGTTTGTATCACTGATTCTCATGATGATGTGTTAGTGACGAAAGAATATGCGGATTAAAAAATAATCGAGCGAAAAAAGGGGGTCAACCTCATCATGTAGGGCTCTGAATATTGCTCCCCTTTTTTGTTTAAATAACACCCATTTTCCCTTTTCTCCTGTCGAGGTTTCCCCAAGTCTCCATTTGAGACCTGGCAACACTGGATTCTGGATTGCTGCTGTCTCAACTCTCGACATGGAAGAAAGATTCAACTGATAGTGGATATGAATAGTAACGAATTAACGATTGTATTGTACGAATACGAATATTATTTTGCCGATTGTCGTACATCTGCACCACTTTGCGAAGGACGCAAGGACGTAAGAAACAGGTTGGATTAAAATAATACTTAGCATTGCTTGCAATATTGTTTTTCGTTTGATTTAGTCTGTTTGAAAACCACATTGGCTGTTTTTGCAAATTTTGCCATAAATGGTGCGATTTGGCGATATACCAACAGATACTTCTCATTTTGGACTAGTTTAGTAATCGTTTGCACCAAAAATGAATAGAAAATAATTAAAAAATAAAAAAGAAAGTAGGTAGGAGGTAAAAATAATTTTTTAAAAAGCCAAAATAATGCTCATAACAGAATTACAGTGTGTGCCGCTAGCGATAAGTATCAAACTTGCCGTATATTAGTTTTTGAGCGTTCATATTTCAACGCCAATCATGCGGAAGTACTGTGTGTTATCCAAAATCTCACTACGGCTAATCTTCGACGTATGCTTTGAAAATCTCGCTGAATTCGATTTGTTTCCACTGAGTTATATCCTCGTGCAAAAAAGTCAAAATTAATTCTTTTGTGTCCTGTAAGCTCTTTATCGTTAGAAAATGTATTAGAATATTACCCATTGAAAAAACCTCGCAAATGAAGGACAGTAGGTAGGAGGTTTCTTCCATATTGCTTTATTCTATAATAAACCATTGTAATCGCCCTAGAAAAAATGTTTCA
Organism: Tupiocoris notatus; assembly: GCA_037159825.1. NCBI lineage: Eukaryota > Metazoa > Arthropoda > Insecta > Hemiptera > Miridae > Tupiocoris > Tupiocoris notatus. The sequence goes on along the minus strand of JASJUZ010000018.1, from coordinate 37,279 downwards.
ACCCCTCAAAATTTGATATACGTTTCAAGACATGTAGAATTCGAATATCGAATAAAATAGAAAATTCTGTTCATCCGCCGTCAACAGTTTTCTGACGAAACCGTAGAAGCAAATTCTTGTAATTTTCACCGATTTGCACCTTATACCTAACTCGAGAATATTCAGAGCTATAAATTTCTTTCTATACTCGTCAAAAACTCTTCAACTATACAGTTAGGAGTAAAATTTAACTTTTAATTTGAAAAATTAAGAAAAATAAAAATGATTAAAATTACAATAGTCGTTACGGAGTTTTCCCTTATAGTTAATCTGTTGTTACGTAGGTAGAGACGTTCACTAATGATGGGACAAATTATCGCAAATGGATGGTCTTCCTAGATCGTTATTGAAGCGAAGGAATTATAAACTACTGTAGAATAGTTTGAAGCGTTTTTTTGTAAATGGTCGATTGAAAAGTTACTTATTTTCATTCCCAGATCGCTTCACCGAATTGGTTCATTTTTGCGCGATGGAATTCACGGATGATGCGGAATTATTAAACAGGTTCATTTCTGTCGAAGAAATGAAAATTGAAGAATCCGAGGAAGAAAAATTTCTCGTAGGTGAGTCAGCAGAATTATTTCGCCCAATATTTCCTTAATATGCGTAAGCATATTCATCCGTTTTGTTTCACATAGATGAACATGCAATGCCGTACGTCAGTGCGAATGCGCGGTGCCGACCATATAGCAAGAATAACCAGGCTCAGGATCATAAAAAAGGTAATGGGCTACAATTTTTTTCGAATTTCCAGCCCCTTAATTTCTTTCGGTATTCTCTCTCAATTTTTCTTTTCATGTACCTTGTTCTCCATGGTCAACGAATAAATTATTTTCAGATATTATGAAACCGTTCATTTGCGAGTTTTGCAGTGGAGGTTTCACATCACCTAACAATTTGCGGCGCCATGTTAAAATGAAGCATCTTCCACCAGGTACGATTTTAATCTTGATTTCAGTACGTGGTACTGAGGATAATTAAATTCTAATGTTATCAAGTAGATGGATAAAAAATGTCCACTTTTTGGAATGCTACAGGACCAGAAATAATGAACCAAATGAGTGAGCAAACACATGACTGCAAATTTCAGTTGACAATGTTGGCATGACTCTCTCTCGATTACGCAAGAAAGCAGATTGTGAACGCATTAATTCGAAACGAATTACCTTATTAAATAAACTTGAAATAATATTCTATAACAATTTTTTCAGGAGAACGGCTCCTCGTATGTTGTCGATGCAACTTCAAAACCTATGAAGCAGATGCCTTGACCATTCACAGAGCATGTCACGAAACACTCACTTCCCCCGGAGATCGACATCGAGGTTTCTTCTACTGGCTTTTTTGAGAAATTTGTTTCTTTTGATAAAACAAATAATCCTTATTGCTGCTTCTTCCAATACAAGGCTTGAATCATAGAGAACTTTCAGCATTCAACAAGCCCTTAATTTACTTACATCGATTCATGTTAGCTTCGAAAACTGTATTTACCATTAGATCTAATTAAAATTTGGTTTGATTACAGCGAGCAAACCGTTCCAGTGTTATCACTGCGGCAACCGATTTGTTTCTCATTACGGAGTGAGGAAGCACATAATTTCAAAACATCCTGGTAAGATTAAAAATATTGCCAATAAATGAACTTCATTTTATTTCACTTGACCTATTTTTCTGTTATTAACTCTTCATGTGTTTAAACGTACGAAATTTTTGTTCAAGTCGATCGAGTTTTCAAATGTGATCACTGTCCTTTCATCAGCGGATTGAGATATCGGCTCAACGAACACATGTCATCGCATAGAAGTAAACAGAAGGTCATAAATAGTCGCCACGGTAATAATTCTCCTCTAACCATCAATGTTTATTACTAGTTGATGAAACTAGGTCACTTGAAATTATAATTATGCTTCTTCACAATGAGCACCTTCTTGTCAGTGCCTTGGTATAATATGTGCAAGGATAGGAGATTATGGAAAGCATTAGCAAGGAAGTTATGTTGTGCTATGAATAGTTCTTCGATTGAGAGCAGATTCCCAAGGAGTGCATGAGGTTGTCTTGAGCTCAAGTCTATCGCCATTGAAATGTTCTAGATGTGCTTCAGTGCTGTGAAAATAGCTGCTATTAGTGTTTCTAAATATTAGAAAGAAATTTGTGAATTATAATCGTCGGTGTCAAATTGTTGGACGATTAGCAGCTTAATTTTGTGTAACTGGTATTAGGATAGTCACGACTCCTGGGATAGATTGTTGATATTTTTACCAGTTCGTCAAAATGAAGTTCTCTCTGCAATACCATTTTTATTATGTTACTTTCCTTTAGCAGGTGGTCCAGTGCTAATTTTGAACTGCGCCATTTGCGGAGCTAAGACGCCCAGATCATATCTTTCAAAACACATGCGAATGTGTCACTCGAGTATGCGCTAGTTAGCTCAATTTCACACTTCTCAATCCTAAAAATTGTTTTAAGTAGTAGAACGTTTTGATCGTTGACAATTATTAAACATTCTCGAATTTGCAGACAGACCAGCGCCGTTTGCCTGCAATGTATGCAACTTCAAAACGTGGTTTAGTAAAGACCTTATCTACCATTCATACATTCACACAGGTGAGTCTGAAATAACTACAATAAATCTAAATTTTGTCCAACTTCTTACTAGGAAGTGCCAACTTGTAGAATATGGAGGCTTTCTGATAAACGATAAGTGCATTGTCCATGGAGTATGAGGGGTAGAAAAACCAGGCAACTCATTCTCCGATTCTTGATTTGCTGGCCCAGTTCAGGCTCCCTCAGGGCGACGTGGAGTCAGACTGTGGACCCTAAGGCTCCAAGTCGCCCTGAGGATGCTTGGCCAACGAATAAAGAATCTGAGAATGAGTCGCATGGTTTTTCTACTCCTCACACCCCCTGAACATGAAGAAATGTGGGAAGAAGGAAAATAATAAATACATTATTCCCTGCAATTATGAACATAAAAGTTAGTGTCATTTTTCACCTCAGAAAATCTGACCCACTGAGTCACGAATATATTTCAAGGCAGTGCCATTCGAGTTCCTAGTAAAATATTTTTGCTTCTTTTCCGGGTTCAGCTAACCCTAATAAGTAACTTTAACAACAGTTCATGATTCCATTCCAACGTTCATGGGTTAATTCCATGCTTTCCGTTGTTTTCAGGGGAGAGGCCTTTCGTTTGCTTTCATTGCGGACACACCTCTAAGCGGAAAGAACACATAAAACTGCATGTGATAGTGTGTTTCAGTATGTACTCTTAAATAATGTCTAAATTAACGTCGGATAAATATTTATATAGTTTACATGGTTTCTTATTTTCACTGTGATTCAAAATCTACGTTCTATTACTTCTATACTTACGGTCTCATAGCTTTTCGTCCAACATAAATTATTTACTACAAGAAAATTTTTCCAGGGAAAGAAAAGTTCCGTTGTACCTTTTGCGGTTTCAAACCTCGAAACCCTTCACAGCGACGGAGGCACATTTCAAAATGCCATCAAGGTGTGTTATTTGAGATTGTACAATGTACAGCTTTACATTGCCTTCAGGAAGATATGAGTATCATAGTTTGAAGCTTGACCAAGATTATTGTTAGAAAATGACTCCCCAAGTTTCTATACTGCAATGCTTGTTTTAATTGCAGGAGTTAAATAAAGAAAGCGGAACTCAGGGGAATCCAAATCGACGGTAAGAATGCTTTTGAAATATGTGGATGAAGCTCAATCCAGTATCAAGGAATCTATCGTACAAATAAAGAGGAACTTTTTTTTTTTTTTAAATCAAAATAGAGAATGCATATTGGAAGCAGTGAGGTATTTCTGAAGAACATTATTCTCAGAAAACTTCTTTCTTATTTTTCTAGTTTCAATCGTCAGAAAATATTTTTAAAATATGGCGAGAAATCGTTTGCGTTGAAGAGAATGAATATTACATTTCAAAGTTACTTTGCGAGTAGGACCAGATGATAACATTCCAGTTCGTTGTGTGTGAAGTTTGGACAGTCTTCACCATGGGAAAAAATGTTCAACTTTTTGCAATATACTGTTTATTCTTAAGAAAGCTGGTGATATCTATTATTTATCAGTCACTCGTTATTGTACATCCTTCATAAATTTGGTTTCAGAAGAAGTAAAGCTTGTGTTGCTTCACTTTGAAATTTTTTGCATAAATCAATGTTTTATTGTTCTCGATTTGGAACGTATAAGAAGACCAACATTTCTTTTAACCGACTGTGTTTAACATTGACTAAACATAAATAAATATTGTTCTAAACTTTGTATAATTACTGCAGTCATTCCTACTACATGTTACTAATCTAATGGCATAGGTGTTATCCTAGCGACTTTTAGGTCAGTACCATCTGGAACACATTGCCCGAGCACTAGTGCTTTAAGCAGGGTTCACAGCCCTCAAATGCGTTCGGCCTTTTGATTGGGAGTTGGGGTGAGTGTGGTTATTGCTGCAAATCCATCGCTTCCAACTAAGTATTGTTCACAGCTCAAAATTTCTGAAAATCTCGCATATTCTTGGAGATTACTGCAATAAATCAAGAACCAATGACCCCGCAATGATCTCATTCGATTTAGCGTCAAAAAATCTATTGAAAATAGTACACTTCTTACTGAAAACGATGGAAAATAAGAATTTTTGCTCCCCCTCATAAGTACTGTTAAAATTGAGATAGCAATGTGAATAAAGAATTGGGACGTTGCGTTTGATTTTTGGTTAAAATCTCTACAATTTAGCTTCTTTAGTTTCGTTCGATAAGAGCTTGACGGTGGACGAAGATATTTTTTTTAATAGGATACTTATATTTGTATTCAGCGAGTCTTGAAACTTAGAATATCAAAGTTTGAGATTTTTTTATTTATTGCAGTGGTTCATTGCTGAATAATAAACAATAATTACTAAGTTGAATAATAATAGCTACTAGGCTAATAGTAACGGCAGTCCTAGACCACAACGAAGAAGTCCGAGAACACAAGAGAAAGTAGTAAAGGAAACTGTACGATGGATATCCAGAATTAAAATTACAAGTCCCCTGAAGGGCACATGGAATTTTTTTCGTTATGAGTAGCATACCTGCTTGTAGAGGGGTTCGTAAAGGTAGGTTTACACGCAATTAGGAGCGAAATAAAAATTAGATAATGTCATTCTTTCTCTACAATAATAATTCTTTCGTACCTACTTTCGAGATTCGCCACTCCATTTGTCAAACACGGCTACCAATGAAGACAAAAAGTTAGGAAGTCCAAATAAAAAAATCACTGATTAGATTAACAGCGTGATGGCTCATGTAGTTACAAGGTTATTCGTATCGTATTGCACGGTTTTTGTAGACAATAAATTATGTAGATAATCATGGCTTTTTGAGCGAAAGAGCTATCAATTTTCGCAAAATATAGAATCAATAAAAGTTGAGTGAAATCGAGTGCAACCAGCGTTCTAAGGTTGGCCCTTTCTGATCAACTTATCTCGTACGTATTCTGTTTTTCTGATAGCTTTACGACGCATTTATGTTGATTTTTTCCTAAGGCGATAATATATTTTGTTATGTCATTCAACGAAATCGGTTCAAAGGTTTTACCAGTTCAACGCACGCCGCTCGGTGCTGATACAAGGTTAGAATCCTTCCAATTTCGCTTAATCGATCGCTATTAATCAGTCGATCCTTGAAGATCCGGTCTCCAGCTGTGACCCAAATTATCCAGTTTCTTCAAGCGGAGAAACCGGCTTGCAAAAAAACTTAGGTGGGAAAACGTAAGGTGGCTCTCCTCTGGCTCATGTTCATTTCAGTTCAATAATCAACCTTGTTGATTGATAGGTTGCAATCATGCAGGTTCCCATCGTAAAATTCGTCTTATTTTTAGTAAGTTCCCTCGAATTGGATTATAGTTTTCATCTAATGGATGAAACCGTTAAATTGATTCTGACCGTCCTGTGTAACGGGTTGCTCACAGCGGGAGTGTCAATCGTGCTATTTCTAATTTCCTTGTTTTTCATTAAAATGTTCGTCTCGTTGTTTTAAGTAATTTTGATTTTCAAGCGCTATGGACAGTGGACGCCAACAAATTTTCAAGGTGGCCCGCAAGTAATCTTATCTCGCATTTCGTCGGTCTCACTGTAACACAGTCGAACTCACATTTCGTTGCATTTTTTTTTTTTTTTTTTTGTGTGAATTCTAATTTTCACGGCGCATCGTCCTGTAAGGTCGTTTTGGGGATTTCAGCGACACAAGCAAAAGCCTTTGGACTATCTATTGTAAATCACAACGTACTTCCGTATGAATCAATTTCATAATTGAGTTAGCCCTTGCTATCATTATTTACACAAAATTTATCAGTTTATTAGTTTTTTTATCTATTTGTGACCAGATGCTGAAACAATTCACACAACTGACTGTTGCTTTGGGTAAAAACAGTGCTCTTTCAAACAGTTCTCGAGCCATGTCTGCGATGACGGACAAATTCAAACTTCCGGAGAAATACAAAGGATCGGAGTACACCGTTTGGTAAGCAATCAAAAGCTTTTATTTCAAACTAGTATCATACGCCTCGTTTTGTAGCCCTTCGAACGAATTGTTCTACAAGATTCAGCTAAGAAAATATCGCTGACGCTTGTTATAAAAAGGAAAAACTGCTTAGATCGGGGCTGAGTATTTTTTTCTAGCTGATAATAAAAAAACAGGAATACTTGGAAGGTTTTCTAAGGGAACGTAGAATCTTTGGCGTGTCTAATGACATTCCGCATGAGATTACTGCTCTGTCCTACGCTGACGATTTGGTTCTTTTCGCTGATTTAACCCTTTCTCCCCGAAACGCACCCGAGCACTGTGAGACCAGCCTCCCTCTCCCAATCTTTGTGATAACGCAGTAAATACCAGGAGAAAAAATAATGCATGAAAATCCCTGAAACCATCTTCATTCACTCTTTTTCCTGAAAAGATTTCTCAAAATGATTGGGCAAATTCTTACTTATACATGTTCATTTCAAACTCGATATTCCATTTATAAACCATTCCCATTGTAAAGTACAAAACAATTCGGTGAACCAATCGCTTTCCTTTCAAGAATATATAATGGAGCTTTATATTACAGGGCTGAATTTATCGATCTAGCATTGAAATACAAGCCGCTTAACCTGGGTCAAGGTTTTCCCGATTTTGCTGCACCTCAACACGTGACGAATAATTTGGCCGAGGTCGCCCGGTCTAAAGAACCTCTTCTTCAGCAGTACACACGTGGATATGTAGGTTCTGGTGAAATTTTATTTTGGTTTGACATTGTCAGATTGATCTTTGTCCGGATAGAAGCTCAATGTCACTTGAATTGAATTACAGTTGAGAAGATATTTTCAGATAGTGACTTGACGGTTCATTATGATAATTTACAGGGTCATTTAAGGCTTGTAAATGCCTTGAGCCGCATCTACTCGCCTCTTATTGGACGGGAAATCGACCCCAAAACGGAGCTGATCACAACTGCTGGTGCCTATGAAGCTTTATATTCAGCTATTTTAGGCCATACGAATGTTGGAGATGAAGTGATTCTGGTTGAACCGTTTTTTGACTGTTACGAGCCCATGGTCACTGCCGCTGGTGGTAAATCGGTCTTCATACCTCTTAGGCCTGTAAGTTTTTCCAACTAGTTGTTTGCGCTGTCTTGAATCTTTCAGTGTTGCTTGAAATATTGTTTGTTTTTCATCTTTTATTTGTCTGCCAAGTGAAATGTTAATACTTCATTTGTTTTTATTTTTGTAATAGTCGTTATCTACGGACCTCTGTATTGTTTCAGACAAAAACCAACGGCGTTATTATGTCAAGCGACTGGAAACTGGATCCTGTCGAGTTGCAGAATGCGTTCAACGAGAGGACAAAAATCTTTCTTCTCAATACACCCCATAATCCGATTGGAAAGGTATTCTCGCTAGAGGAGCTGGAAATGATAGCAAAGCTGTGCCAAAAATGGAATGTCCTTGTTATTTCGGACGAAGTTTACGAATGGATGGTCTACGAACCGTTCAAACACGTCAGAATCGGTAAGAAAGTTTCTTTTGGCGTTGCGTTGCTGTTTGAAAATGTCAGTAGTTGGGGACGTGATTTATGCTGTGTTTGTTGAAAATTTCAGCCACATTGCCTGGCATGTGGGAAAGAACGATCACCATCGGCTCTGCTGGGAAAACTTTCAGCGTCACAGGTTGGAAAACTGGATGGGCCTACGGACCAGCACATCTAATTCACAACCTGCAAGTCGTGCATCAGAATAACTTGAACTCTATCAACACGCCAACTCAGGTGCAAATAATGAAAATTCGAATGTTGTAAGTTATTTAAACTTTGCGTTTGAAAATCTACCTTTGCACCAAGAAGTTGCATTTTTGGGAATTGGGAATCTTAAAAATAATGCTATCGTTGAACCTATAAATATGATGTGTTCTAGGAGGCCATTGCTAGAAGTTTGGAGGAAGAATTGGCCCGCAGAGATTCGCCCGATTGTTACCTAGTTAGTTTGGCCAAAGAGCTTCGTGTAAAGCGGGATTACATGGCGAAATTCATGTCTGAAATTGGAATGGTACCTACGATACCAGAAGGTGGCTATTTCATGATGGTTGATTGGACACCATTAGGTAAAGTTTTATTATAATATTTCAAAATTTCGCTCCACGGTTTGCATTGGATGATGAAATTAAGTGTTGAGCGTTACAATTATTATTACCCATATATTATCTTTTACTACTTATTTTTTGTAGCAAATAAGGTTGGTTTAGCAGAAGAAACTGACAAATACAAGGACTACAGATATGCAAAATGGATGTCGAAGAACAATAAACTCCAGGGTACCGTTTCACAATATTCAGCTATCTGTTATTATCTTATGAACATTATACGCTTTTAACCCATCGATTCTATATTCTCAGGTATTCCACCGTCAGCATTCTACAGCGAACACCACAAGAATTTGGGTGAGAGCTACATTCGCTATTGTTTCATCAAGGTGAGTACGTTCACATTGAAAGTGAAGATAAAAAGTAACATTACAGTGGTGTTTTTTTTTCTGTTGTTGTTTTGTCGCATTGTTTATTCTTCGCTGTTGAGATTGAGGGGGAGAAAAACTTTCTATTCTATCGTAATCCGCAAAGTCTCATCTGGTTCTCGATTTAAATCGAGTGCATTGTCGGCTGAATGTTCCAAATTTATTTTACCAGTTTTTGATTTGTTCACAGACGGACGAAACGCTTGAAAAAGCTGCTAACATATTGAGAACCTGGGCCAGTTCGTAATATCCAGCGGAATATTGAATTACCAGAACGAAGATGTGCAATCTTCTGTTATTATAATAGCGAATCCCTTACTCAGTTCTTTTCAATGCAGCTAAAAGTTTGACAGCTTCCGACCGCGAATTATTTGCTCCCTGAATACCTGCCAGCGGGTACTCGATTGATAGAGGCAACTCTTGTTCTTCTTGTAAGGTGCCGCCATGTCATGAGAAAATGAAATATTTTAAATTGAAAAATAAAGTACCTTTATTTTTATTACGTTTGTTTGGTATTGACTTTTCTTCCAACCTTCATACAATATAATTCTCACGCTGGAGGAAATGCAGTATGTTCATGCAGATTATGCTTATTTCTGGAAAAATTAGTGATTTGAGAGGTTCCACGAATTGTCAATGTGACGTGAACTTATAATAATAATCAATTATAAAATGCGAGTGGTTTTCATTGTATCGTCTCAGCTCGCGTCTGCGGGGAAGGAGAGTATACTTTGGAACATTACCAGTACGGCGGAGCACCGTTAGAATGCGTGAGCTGTCTAGCATAATTAGGTTGCCAACGTTCGTCCTGACAAAATTTTTTGGGTGTTCAATACGGTTCTTAATTGCTTGAAAAAGTTATATTTCTTTATAGCTTATAGTTACTGAAAATGTTGTATTTCTATATTTACGTTGCAAATGGAGATTTTTGATTATAGGAGGCGAATTCAAAAGATCGTACAAGTATACACGGAAATACATCCTAAACCATTTTGTCAATAAGGTAACGACATTCATCATATCTCTGGAAAACTGGTGAAATATTTTCCTAATAATAGAATTTATTTACTTTCACATAATTTCGGATAAGTGCTAGTGCTTCTGCAATATAGGCGATTCAGAGATGAAAGGAAAGTCAATAATTTGGGAAATGAGAAATACTAATTTTTATATTATTAGGGGAGGTAGTCCAATCAATCAGGAAGAGTCAGGTCAATTAATACGAGTAGTAAAGTAGTCCTTAAAATGTTTAGTTGGTGAATAAGTTGCTGTGAAGTTGGGACATTTTTTATATTTTTTCCTTTTCAGAGTTTATTTTATAGGCAAATAATTTTTAAGTTTTTTTTTCTTCTTTTTTTTAGTGTCAAATAATTCCGGACAGCAAGCAGCCCCACAGAATTTGCCCAAGCTTTCTTTATTGTGTTTTGGTCACTTACTACTAACCGAGCAAACAAAATTCATAATCGTCCGGGGGTTGTGAGGTGGAGAAAAACCAGGCGACTCATTCTCCAATTCTTTATTAGCTGGCCGAGCACTTTCGCCCATTCGGGCATCCTCAGGGCGACGTGGAGCCATAGGGTCCACAGCGGGCTGTGGACCCTATGGCTCCACGTCGCCCTGAGGATGCCCGAATGGGCGAAAGTGCTCGGCCAGCTAATAAAGAATTGGAGAATGAGTCGCCTGGTTTTTCTCCACCTCACAACCCCCGGACATCAAGAGACGCGACGAGAAGGAAAAGAAAAATTCATAATCAGTTGAACACTGAAGTTCTACACTATAGTGATTACTCCCAATGTTATTGTGTTGATTGAGAAAGAGTTGAACGTTCAATCCATCTACTGATTCCCCTGATGACCCTTGGTCAACATATAGGATGCTTTGATGGTATAATAGAGTTATGATTTACTCAAGCCACTGAATGAGAGAATCCGAACACAATTTCAAATATTCACCAAACGTTTGTGCATTATAATGAAATGATTCGGCCTTCAAAACCACGTTATTTGTTGAAAATTTAACGTTGAATTCAAATCCTTCAACAAAAATGCTGTGGCTTGTGTAGTTTTTTTTTCTATAAGCATAAATAGTCCAAAAAACGTGATTTCGAAACATTTTCTTCAGAAATACGGCCCAAAATGTATTTACTTTTATAACAATCAATATCAAACTTTGATCGCGCCAACTAGACTCAAATTTGAACAATTTGCGTCTAAAACTATGAAAAAACAGTATTCGTTTAGAAGTTATGAGGTCGCGAACATAGGTCTATAAAAACATCGACTGCTCCCTTATTATGTCATGTAAAAGTAACTTTCTTTCATTTTTGGAAAGCTCTTGCTGAGTACTTCCATGTGCGATAATGTTCCTAATTTTTTTCTAGATGTTGGGAGTGGTGCTCAAAAAACCTCAAAGAAGTGAATTTTGGCATCACGTTTTTTTTTTTACACTTTCTTCTCTACACGCCATATCAGAATGCCGAAAAAAGTGGAGCGACGCCCTCATAGGCAAATAAATAATGAACGAATTGACGTAAAAAACAAAACAATCGACCAATTTTTCTAGACGTTATGAGCTCAAAAAGTCAAAACTTCCTGTTTTGGCGAAATTCACGTTTTCCCGCATTTCTCCGGATCTGGGGACTTAACTATTGGATGGACTCAATTAAAAAAATTATGGCACCTACCTGGATTCAAACAAAAAAAAAATGTAACCCGATCGGACCAAAAGGAGGTGAAGGACAGCGGACAACAGATCCCGAAAAAAAACGCAAATCAACTATAATAGTAACCTCTTCCTTTTGAAGTCGGTTGAAAAAATAATAATGATGAAACCACCGGATACAAAACTATCCAAATACTATCCATAAGTAGAGTCAACTGTTAATAACAAATAAAAACCGTTCGTGTTTAATTAGAATTAAACATTGTCGAAAATAATTTATTTTATATAACTAGGTGAAAACATTAATTTTTTCCCTTGGTGGCATACATATCATTATGAGAAATAAAATCTTCTTTATTATATTGGTTTCTACAGGCTTTGGAAGTTTGTCTCATAGGAAATTCAACCCATATTCAGCGAGGATTCAGTCGAAAACAAATCACCCGAAAACGCAGCAATAGTCACATCAAGTAAGAGTCGCATCATTGATATTCAAGAATGGAATCTATCGAAAATATTTATGTGAATTTATAGTTTTATATAATTACTAGGGGCTGAGCGCCCCTGGCGGCTGCCGCCGCCCAACCCCCTCAGAGGGGGGCTTCGCCCCCCTCAGCTATCGCGCGCGCGTCGGCCCGTCGGAGGGGCTGCGCCCCTCCTCTCGGGCCTTACATATTATTACTCGGAGGTAGTGTCCTTGTCACTCCTATATATAGTATATACTATATTATATAGTATATATATAGTACAGTATATAGTATAGTATAGTACATAGTATAGGTATAGGTATAGGTATAGGTATGGGTATAGATATAGGTATGGGTTTAGTAGTTAATTATTTGTGTATGGAGAGTGGGAATCGATAGGTATCATTATTAGTAGGTAGTACTCAGTAGTAGTTGCTATAATTTGGTATGTTGGTGGTGGAGTTCGAACGTACTTTGTATCATAAAGTATTGGGTTTTTCAACTGGAGTAAATTAGGAGCAAAATTAGACATAGCAACTGTAAGTTTTCCAAGATTTGTAACTTGCACAGTGGATAACTCAAACAAAAATTCGTCAATTCTGATGTTTGAATATACCAAAAGATAGGTAATTTAACTGTCCACATTTTCCCAATGTAATGTACCTATCCATTTTTCCACCGTTTTTGCGTTATTCAACAATATTAGTAGAATATACACGAAAAAATGACATTTTTCAACTTTAAACGTTCTTTTCATCTATTTAGTGCGAAAGAAACAAAGAATGAACCATATATTATTGATATACACATCATCAACTATCATTATGCTGAATTTGAGCGAAATCTATTTCAAAAAATTTTTCGCAAAAAAACCAAGGGGTACCCCTGCGATTTTTTTCAACCGAACAGTTAACGAATTTTTACTCCTCTCTCAACACAGATAAAATTCTGAAATTTTTAGGAAAGTTGTGTCTTACCAAGATGAATTTTTGGTATTTTTTTTATTTTTCGGAAAAATTTGCAAGTTGTCCAAAAAAATCGGTTTTTGAAAGCTCAAAAATTGGACTTCAACAGTCATTTTCGGGGTCAAAATAAATGCGAATCAATTGTTTTATTATGCAGGAGTCTTCATTTGAACGCCTTACACACGTACATAGCAAAAAATTTGGTGAAAAAAATTTAAACAGAGCCAGAGAAATTATTTTCCGTAAATCGAGTTTTTCGCCGGCCGAAATTCCGAGCTCCGCTGGCATCGGTTATAGTGAAAAATTAAATTTTCGTTTAAAAGCGATTTTGAAAGCTATTCTTATAGGAAATTTAACGCTGAATCCGAATATGACGTCAAAACGGCGGAAATTAGTCGGCAACCATCAGTTTTTCCAGGTTTAATACACGCCATTCCTACGTTTTTCAACTTTGAAATTCCGTAGCAAATACTTACAGTCCTGTTAAAATTTGATTAATTAATGGTTCCTACAGGAAATTAGACGTAGAATCCGAATTCAAAGTGAAAAAAATCAAATTCGAACGATTAATAATATTTCTCGAATTTTTTTCGTTTTTCATACTTTTGAAGTTTCAACTTTGGGATTTTTTTTCATCACGTTCCCGAAACGGGACAGATTAGGTGCTGTGGAAGGAAATGTAGGAAATTTAACGTAGAATTCATTAAAAATACGAAAATGGCTAGCGTATATGATAGCTTTCGAGGAATATTCCACTTTATGTCAAAAAACGTGTTTTGACTTTTCTTCAAACGTTAATAGCTCCGCGGGGACATAACATAAAAATATAATTAAATACACCAAATTGTAGGATTTTGATAGCTCTTTCTCGCCTCTGAGTAATATACCTATGTAAAAGTAGTCGGTTCAAAAGTTATATGCGAAAAACATGCAAAAAAACGCAAAAAATCGTGTCATAAAACTTTAAAGTGCAATAAAATTTGAACAGAGGCCTAATAAAAAAAAAGAAGATTTTTTCACACGATCAGTTTGTCTCAATTGAACGGCACTATGACCAAAATTTGATTACCTATTCCCAGTTTCTCAATCAATTGGATACCCAAGATTTTTTTACGTCCTCTTCGGGCCGCTCTAGCTCCGGCAAAAATCGATCAACGAACGAATTCCTGTACTTTTTCGTTTAAAGAATTTATCCATGAACAAAATGCGCTCATAAAATTTAATCGCGTTGTGAGAATTTTTCGAGAAAAACGCGAAAAACTGCGAAAAAACGTGGTTTCGAAAAAGCTCAAATTTCGACATTTTCCTCCCTCTCGAAAAGTCAAGGTCCTAAATCAAAATTTCAAAGGTTTTTCACCGTATCATTTTCAAAATGCTAAACGAATATAGTGTCAAAAATTTTTTATCTCCGCACAATTTTTTTTAAATGCATGACGATTTTTCAAAAAAAATTTTTGAAATTCCGACTTTGGACGGCTATAGCTCCGCGGAGGTGAAAGCAAACTTTATAATCGCAATTACAAAAATGTAGGAAATTTATCTGGCTACAACTTTCCAATTCACTTAGTATATAAGAAATCCATTACTTTAGGAGCTACGGCGGCCGAAACACAAAATTCCGCGATCGCGATTTTTCGCCCAAAACACGTTTTTCGACACATTTCGAATTTTTTTTCAAAAACGAAGCAAAAAATCAAAATTCTAAGATTTTTTCAGACGGTGGCCTTAAATTCTAAGCATCCCCTATTTTTTTCATCCAAATCCTTCCAGCCATCTCTTCAATCAATAGTATCCCTCTCCTCCTCCTGGTTGTGCAGTTTTATATATATAGACTAGGGGCTGAGCGCCCCTGGCGGCTGCCGCCGCCCAACCCCCTCAGAGGGGGGCTTCGCCCCCCTCAGCTATCGCGCACGGTCGGCCCGTCGGAGGGGCTGCGCCCCTCCTCTCGGGCCTTACATATAGCTTCGCGGAGGTAGTGTCCTTTTCACTCCTATATATAGTAGTACTGTATATAGTATAGTATATAGTATAGTATATATAGTATAGTATATAATATATATAGTATAGTATATAGTATAGGTAAAGGTATAAGTATAGGTATGGGTAGGTAGTAGTAGTTTATTATTTGTGTATGGAGAGTGGGAATCGATAGGTATGGTTATCAGTAGGTAGTACTTAGTAGTAGTTGCTATAATTTGGTATGTTGGTGGTGGGGATTGTATCGTACTTAGTATCATAAAGTATTGGGTTTTTCAACTGGAGCAAAGTAGGAGCAAAATTAGACGTAACAACTGTAAGTTTTCCAAGATTTGTAACTTGCACAGTGGATAACTCAAACAAAAAGTCGTCAATTCAGACGTTTGAATATACCAAAAGATAGGTAATTTAACTGTCCACATTTTCCCAATGTAATGTACCTATCAATTTTTCAACCGTTTTTGCGTTATTCAACAATATTAGTAGACTATACACGAAAAAATGACATTTTTCAACTTTAAACGTTATTTTCATCTATTTAGTGCGAAAGAAACAAAGAATGGACCATATATTATTGATATACACATCATCAACTATCATTATGCTGAATTTGAGCGAAATCTATTTCAAAAAAGTTTTCGCGAAAAATCCAAGGGGTACCCCTGCGATTTTTTTCAACCGACCATTTAACGAATTTTTACTCGTCTCTCAATACAGATAAAAATCTGAAATTTTTAGGAAAGTTGTGTCTTACCAAGATGTATTTTTGTGATTTTTTTTATTTCTCGGAAAAATCTGCAAGTGGTCCAAAAAAATCGGTTTTTGAAAGCTCAAAAATTGACCTTTAACCGTGATTTTCGGGGTCAAAATAAATGCGAATCAATTGTTTTATTATGCAGGAGTCTTCATTTGAACGCCTTACACACGTACATAGCAAAAAATTTGGTGAAAAAAATTTAAACAGAGCCAGAGAAATTATTTTCCGTAAATCGACTTTTTCGCCGGCCGAAATTCCGAGCTCCGCTGGCATCGGTAATAGTGAAAAATTAAATTTTCGTTTTAAAGCAATTTTGAAAGCTATTCTTATAGGAAATTTAACGCTGAATCCGAATATGACGTCAAAACGGCGGAAATTAGTCGGCAACTATCAGTTTTTCCAGGTTTAATACACGCCATTTCTACGTTTTTCAACTTTGAAATTCCGTTGCAAATACTTACAGTACTGTTCAAATTTAATTAACTAATGACTCCTACAGGAAATTAGACGTAGAATTCGAATTCAAAGTGAAAAAAATCAAATTCGAACGATTAATAATATTTCTCGAATTTTTTTCGTTTTTCATACTTTTGAAGTTTCAACTTTGGGATTTTTTTTCGTCACGTTCCGGAAACGGGACAGATTAGGTGCTGTGGAAGAAAATGTAGGAAATTTAACGTAGAATCCATTAAAAATACGAAAATGGCTAGCGTATATGATAGCTTTCGAGGAATATTCCACTTTATGTCAAAAAACGTGTTTTGACTTTTCTTCAAACGTTAATAGCTCCGCGGGGACATAACATAAAAATATAATTAAATACACCAAATTGTAGGATTTCGATAGCTCTTTCTCGCCTCTGAGTAATATACCTATGTAAAAGTAACCGGTTCAAAAGTTATATGCGAAAAACATGCGAAAAAACGCGAAAAACCGGGTTATAAAATTTCAAAGTGCAATAAAATTTGAACAGAGGCCTAATTAAAAAAAAGAAGATTTTTTCACACGATCAGTTTGTCTCAATTGAACGGCACTATGACCAAAATTTGATTACCTATTCCCAGTTTCTCAATCAATTGGATACCCAAGATTTTTTTACGTCCTCTTCGGGCCGCTCTAGCTCCGGCAAAAATCGATCAACGAACGAATTCCTGTACTTTTTCGTTTAAAGAATTTATCCATGAACAAAATGCGCTCATAAAATTTAATCGCGTTGTGAGAATTTTTCGAGAAAAACGCGAAAAACTGCGAAAAAACGTGGTTTCGAAAAAGCTCAAATTTCGACATTTTCCTCCCTCTCGAAAAGTCAAGGTCCTAAATCAAAATTTCAAAGGTTTTTCACCGTATCATTTTCAAAATGCTAAACGAATATAGTGTCAAAAATTTTTTATCTCCGCACAATTTTTTTTAAATGCATGACGATTTTTCAAAAAGAAAATTTGAAATTCCGACTTTGAATCGCTGTAGCTCCGCGGAGGTGAGTCTAATCCGATCGATCCAAATGACGAAAATGTTTAGAATTTCCCGCACAACAGATCTGTAATGCACATGGTACGTACGAAAGTCGATATTTAAGCCGCTACAGCTCCCGATAGAAAAAATTCCGCGATTTCAAATTTTCACCAAAACGACGTTTTTCGATACATTTCGAATTTTTTTGAAAAACCAAAACAAAAAATCGAAATTCTAAGATTTTTTCAGCCGATGGCCTTAAATTCTAAGCAACCCCTATTTTTTTCATCCAAATCCCTCCGGCCAGTTCCTCAATCAATCGTATACCTCTCCTCCTCCTGGTTGTGTAGTTTTATATATATAGACTAGGGGCTGAGCGCCCCTGGCGGCTGCCGCCGCCCAACCCCCTCAGAGGGGGGCTTCGCCCCCCTCAGCTATCGCGCACGGTCGGCCCGTCGGAGGGGCTGCGCCCCTCCTCTCGGGCCTTACATATAGCTTCGCGGAGGTAGTGTCCTTTTCACTCCTATATATAGTAGTACTATATTATATAGTATAGTATATAGTATAGTATATAGTATAGTATATAGTATATATATATATATATATATATAGTATAGTATATAGTATAGGTATAGGTATGGGTATAGATATAGGTATGGGTTTAGTAGTTAATTATTTGTGTATGGAGAGTGGGAATCGATAGGTATTTTTATTGTAGGTAGTACTTGGTAGTAGTTGCTATAATTTGGTATGTAGGTGGTGGAGTTCGAACGTACTTTGTATCATAAAGTATTGGGTTTTTCAACTGGAGCAAAGTAGGAGCAAAATTAGACATAACGACTGTAAGTTTTCCAAGATTTGTAACTTGCACAGTGGATAACTCAAACAAAAAGTCGTCATTTCAGATGTTTGAATATACCAAAAGATAGGTAATTTAACTGTCCACATTTTCCCAATGTAATGTACCTATCAATTTTTCAACCGTTTTTGCGTTATTCAACAATATTAGTAGAGTATACACGAAAAAATGACATTTTTCAACTTTAAACGTTATTTTCATCTATTTAGTGCGAAAGAAACAAAGAATGGACCATATATTATTGATATACACATCATCAACTATCATTATGCTGAATTTGAGCGAAATCCATTTCAAAAAAGTTTTCGCGAAAAATCCAAGGGGTACCCCTGCGATTTTTTTCAACCGATCAGTTAACGATTTTTTACTCGTCTCTCAATACAGATAAAAATCTGAAATTTTTAGGAAAGTTGTGTCTTACCATGATGTATTTTTGTGATTTTTTTTATTTCTCGGAAAAATCTGCAAGTGGTCCAAAAAAATCGGTTTTTGAAAGCTCAAAAATTGACCTTTAACTGTGATTTTCGGGGTCAAAATATTTGCGAATCAATTGTTTTATTATGCAGGAGTCTTCATTTGAACGCCTTACACACGTACATAGCAAAAAATTTGGTGAAAAAAATTTAAACAGAGCCAGAGAAATTATTTTCCGTAAATCGACTTTTTCGCCGGCCGAAATTCCGAGCTCCGCTGGCATCGGTAATAGTGAAAAATTAAATTTTCGTTTTAAAGCGATTTTGAAAGCTATTCTTATAGGAAATTTAACGCTGAATCCGAATATGACGTCAAAACGGCGGAAATTAGTCGGCAACTATCAGTTTTTCCAGGTTTAATACACGCCACTCTTACGTTTTTCAACTTTGAAATTCCGTTGCAAATACTTACAGTACTGTTCAAATTTGATTAATTAATGGTTCCTACAGGAAATTAGACGTAGAATTCGAATTTAAAGTGAAAAAAATCAAAATCGAACGATTAATAATATTTCTCGAATTTTTTTCGTTTTTCATACTTTTGAAGTTTCAACTTTGGGATTTTTTTTCATCACGTTCCCGAAACGGGACAGATTAGGTGCTGTGGAAGAAAATGTAGGAAATTTAACGTAGAATCCAGTAAAAATACGAAAATGGCTAGCGTATATGATAGCTTTCGAGGAATATTCCACTTTATGTCAAAAAACGTGTTTTGACTTTTCTTCAAACGTTAATAGCTCCGCGGGGACATAACATAAAAATATAATTAAATACACCAAATTGTAGGATTTTGATAGCTCTTTCTCGCCTCTGAGTAATATACCTATGTAAAAGTAGTCGGTTCAAAAGTTATTTGCGAAAAACATGCAAAAAAACGCAAAAAATCGTGTCATAAAACTTTAAAGTGCAATAAAATTTGAACAGAGGCCTAATTAAAAAAAAGAAGATTTTTTCACACGATCAGTTTGTCTCAATTGAACGGCACTATGACCAAAATTTGATTACCTATTCCCAGTTTCTCAATCAATTGGATACCCAAGATTTTTTCACGTCCTCTTCGGGCCGCTCTAGCTCCGGCAAAAATCGATCAACGAACGAATTCCTGTACTTTTTCGTTTAAAGAATTTATCCATGAACAAAATGCGCTCATAAAATCTTTTCGCGTTGTGGGAATTTTTCGAGAAAATCGCGATCAACTGCGGAAAAACGTGGTTTCGAAAAAGCTCAAATTTAGACATTTTCCTCCCTCTCGAAAAGTCAAGGTCCTAAATCAAAATTTCAAAGGTTTTTCACCGTATCATTTTCAAAATGCTAAACGAATATAGTGCCAAATTAATTTTATCTCTTCACAATTTTTTTTAAATGCATGACGATTTTTCAAAAAGAAAATTTGAAATTCCGACTTTGGATCGCTATAGCTCCGCGGGGGTTGAACCAAACTTAACAATCGCAATTACAAAAATGTTCGAAATTTATCCGACTACAACTTTGCAATTCCCTTAGTATATGTAAAAGTTAATAGTTTGACCGCTACGTCGCCCGAAAGCCCGAATTCCTGAAAAGCGACTTTTCCCAAAAACGACGTTTTTCGATACATTTCGAATTTTTAAAAATTTTCAGAGGCGAAATAAAAAATTCTGAAGGTTTTTCAGCCGATGGCCTTAAATTTTAAACACCCCCTATTTTTTTCATTCAAATCCTTCCAGCCATCTCCCCAATCAATCGTATACCTTCTCCTCCTCCTCGTTGTGTAGTTTTATATATATAGATAGACTAGGGGCTGAGCGCCCCTGGCGGCTGCCGCCGCCCAACCCCCTCAGAGGGGGGCTTCGCCCCCCTCAGCTATCGCGCACGGTCGGCCCGTCGGAGGGGCTCCGCCCCTCCTCTCGGGCCTTACATATAGCTTCGCGGAGGTAGTGTCCTTTTCACTCCTATATATAGTATACTATATTATATAGTATATAATATAGTATAGTATATAGTATAGTATATAGTATAGTATATAGAGTATAGTATATAGTATATGGTATATAGGTATAGGTATGGGAATAGGTAGGTAGTAGTAGTTTATTATTTGTGTATGGAGAGTGGGAGGCTATGGTAGGTTTTATAGTAGAAAGTACTTGGTAGTAGTTGCTATAATTTGGTATGTTGGTGATGAGGATTGTAAGGTACTTAGTATCATAAAGTATTGGGTTTTTCAACTGGAGCAAAGTAGGAGCAAAATTAGACATAAAAACTGTAAGTTTTCCAAGATTTGTAACTTGCACAGTGGATAACTCAAACAAAAATTCGTCAATTCAGATGTTTGAATATACCAAAAGATAGGTAATTTAACTGTCCACATTTTCCCAATGTAATGTACCTATCAATTTTTCAACCGTTTTTGCGTTATTCAACAATATTAGTAGAATATACACGAAAAAATGACATTTTTCAACTTTAAACGTTATTTTCATCTATTTAGTGCAAAAGAAACAAAGAATGAACCATATATTATTGATGTACACATCATCAACTATCATTATGCTGAATTTGAGCGAAATCTATTTCAAAAAATTTTTCGCGAAAAATCCAAGGGGTACCCCTGCGATTTTTTTCAACCGAACAGTTAACGATTTTTTACTCGTCTCTCAATACAGATAAAAATATGAAATTTTTAGGAACGTTGTGTCTTACCAAGATGTATTTTTGCTATTTTTTTTATTTCTCGGAAAAATCTGCAAGTGGTCCAAAAAAATCGGTTTTTGAAAGCTCAAAAATTGGACTTTAACCGTGATTTTCGGGGTCAAAATTTATGATAATCAACTGTTTTAATATGCAGGAGTCTTCATTTGAACGCCTTACACACGTACATAGCAAAAAATTTGGTGAAAAAAATTTAAACAGAGCCAGAGAAATTATTTTCCGTAAATCGACTTTTTCGCCGGCCGAAATTCCGAGCTCCGCTGGCATCGGTAATAGTGAAAAATTAAATCTTCGTTCTAAAGCAATTTTGAAAGCTATTCTTATAGGAAATTTAACGCTGAATCCGAATATGACGTCAAAACGGCGGAAATTAGTCGGCAACTATCAGTTTTTCCAGGTTTAATACACGCCATTCCTACGTTTTTCATCTTTGAAATTCCGTAGCAAATACTTACAGTCCTGTTAAAATTTGATTAATTAATGGTTCCGACAGGAATTTAGACGTAGAATTCGAATTCGAAGTGAAAACAATCAAATTCGAACGATTAATAATATTTTTCGAATTTTTATCGTTTTTCATACTTTTGAAGTTTCAACTTTGGGATTTTTTTTCATCGCGTTCCCGAAACGGTACAGATTAGGTGCTGTGGAAGAAAATGTAGGAAATTTAACGTAGAATCCATTAAAAATACGAAAATGGCTAGCGTATATGATAGCTCTCGAGGAATATTCCACTTTATGTCAAAAAACGTGTTTTGACTTTTCTTCAAACGTTAATAGCTCCGCGGGGACATAACATAAAAATATAATTAAATACACCAAATTGTAGGATTTTGATAGCACTTTCTCGCCTCTGAGTATTATACCTATGTAAAAGTAACCGGTTCAAAAGTTATTTGCGAAAAACATGCGAAAAAACGCGAAAAACCGGGTTATAAAAGTTTAAAGCGCAATAAAATTTGAACAGAGGCCTAATTAAAAAAAAGAAGATTTTTTCACACGATCAGTTTGTCTCAATTGAACGGCACTATGACCAAAATTTGATTACCTATTCCCAGTTTCTCAATCAATTGGATACCCAAGATTTTTTGACCTTCGCTTCGGGCCGCTCTAGCTCCGGCTAAAATCAACCTACGAACGAATTCTTGTACTTTTTCGTTTAAAGAATTTATCCATGAACAAAATGCGTTCATAAAATCTTTTCGCGTTGTGAGAATTTTTCGAGAAAATCGCGATCAACTGCGGAAAAACGTGGTTTCGGAAAACGTCAAAATTTTACATAATCTTAGCTCACGAGAAAACCAAGTCGAAAATCGAAAAAATGAAAAAAACGGGGTCAGGAATTTCGATTTAATTGACGAATATGTTGTCAAAAAATTTTTATCGTTTCACAATTTTGCTCCATCCGTGAGAGTTTTTTCAAAACGGAAAAACAAAGTTTCGACTTTGAATCGCTGTAGCTTCGCGGAGGTAGGTCCGATCCGATCGATCCAAATGACGAAAATGTTCAGAATTTCCCGCACAACAGATCTGTAATGCACATGGTATGTACGAAAGTCGATATTTAAGCCGCTACAGCTCCCGATAGAAAAAATTCCGCGATTTCAAATTTTCACCAAAACGACGTTTTTCGATACATTTCGAATTTTTTTTCAAAAACGGAGTCGAAAATGGAAAATCGGCGATTTTTTCAGCCGATGGCCTTAAATTTTAAGCATACCCTATTTTTTTCATCCAAATCCTTCCAGCCATCTCTTCAATCAATAGTATCCCTCTCCTCCTCCTGGTTGTGTAGTTTTATATATATAGATAGACTAGGGGCTGAGCGCCCCTGGCGGCTGCCGCCGCCCAACCCCCTCAGAGGGGGGCTTCGCCCCCCTCAGCTATCGCGCACGGTCGGCCCGTCGGAGGGGCTACGCCCCTCCTCTCGGGCCTTACATAAATAACTCGGGGTGTTGTCCTTATCACTCCTATATATAGTACTATATACTATATAGTATATAGTCAATAGTATATAGTATATATAGTATAGTATATAGTATATGGTATATAGGTATAGGTAGGTAGGTATAGGTATAGGTATGGGTATGGGTTTAGTAGTTAATTATTTGTGTATGGAGAGTGGGAATCGATAGGTATCATTATTAGTAGGTAGTACTTAGTAGTAGTTGCTATAATTTGGTATGTAGGTGGTGGGGATTGTATCGTACTTAGTATCATAAAGTATTGTGTTTTTCAACTGGAGCAAAGTAGGAGCAAAATTAGACATAACAACTGTAAGTTTTCCAAGATTTGTAACTTGCACAGTGGATAACTCAAACAAAAAGTAGTCAATTCAGATGTTTGAATATACCAAAAGATAGGTAATTTAATTGTCCACATTTTCCCAATGTAATGTACCTATCCATTTTTCAACCGTTTTTGCGTTATTCAACAATATCAGTAGACGATACACGAAAAAATGACATTTTTCAACTTTAAACGTTCTTTTCATCTATTTAGTGCGAAAGAAACAAAGAATGGACCATATATTATTGATATACACATCATCAACTATCATTATGCTGAATTTGAGCGAAATCTATTTCAAAAAATTTTTCGCAAAAAATCCAAGGGGTACCCCTGCGATTTTTTTCAACCGAACAGTTATCGAATTTTTACTCCTCTCTCAATACAGATAAAAATCTGAAATTTTTAGGAAAGTTGTGTCTTACCATGATGTATTTTTGTGATTTTTTTTATTTCTCGGAAAAATCTGCAAGTGGTCCAAAAAAATCGGTTTTTGAAAGCTCAAAAATTGACCTTTAACTGTGATTTTCGGGGTCAAAATATATGCGAATCAATTGTTTTATTATGCAGGAGTCTTCATTTGAACGCCTTACACACGTACATAGCAAAAAATTTGGTGAAAAAAATTTAAACAGAGCCAGAGAAATTATTTTCCGTAAATCGACTTTTTCGCCGGCCGAAATTCCGAGCTCCGCTGGCATCGGTAATAGTGAAAAATTAAATTTTCGTTTTAAAGCGATTTTGAGAGCTATTCTTATAGGAAATTTAACGCTGAATCCGAATATGACGTCAAAACGGCGGAAATTTCTCGACAACTATCAGTTTTTCCAGTTTAATACTACGCCACTCCTACGTTTTTCAACTTTGAAAATCCGTTGCAAATACTTACAGTACTGTTCAAATTTGATTATTTAATGATTCCTACAGGAAATTAGACGTAGAATTCGAATTTAAAGTGAAAAAAATTAAAATCGAACGATTAATAATATTTTTCGAATTTTTGTCGTTTTTCATACTTTTGAAGTTTCAACTTTGGGATTTTTTTTCATCACGTTCCCGAAACGGGACAGATTAGGTGCTGTGGAAGAAAATGTAGGAAATTTAACGTAGAATCCATTAAAAATACGAAAATGGCTAGCGTATATGATAGCTTTCGAGGAATATTCCACTTTATGTCAAAAAACGTGTTTTGACTTTTCTTCAAACGTTAATAGCTCCGCGGGGACATAACATAAAAATATAATTAAATACACCAAATTGTAGGATTTTGATAGCTCTTTCTCGCCTCTGAGTAATATACCTATGTAAAAGTAACCGGTTCAAAAGTTATATGCGAAAAACAGGCAAAAAACCGCGAAAAACAGGGTCATAAAATTTCAAATCGCAATAAAATTTGAACAGAGGCCTAATTAAAAAAAAGAAGACTTTTCCAGCCGATGAAGTTCCTTCAATTGAACGGCACTATGTCCAAAATTTGATTACCTATTCCCAGTTTCTCAATCAATCGTATACCCAAGGATTTTCAACTTCAACTTTGGGCCGCTCTAGCTCCGGCTAAAATCGATCAACGAACGAATTCTTGTACTTTTTCGTTTAAAGAATTTATCCATGAACAAAATGCGCTCATAAAATCTTTTCGCGTTGTGGGAATTTTTCGAGAAAATCGCGATCGACTGCGGAAAAACGTGGTTTCGGAAAACGTCAAAATTTTACAAAAACCTCCCTCAAGAAAAATCAAATTCGAAAATCGAAAAAAGGGCAAAAAACGTATCCAGGAATTTCGATTTAATTGACGAATATAGTGTCAAAAATTTTTTATCGTTTCACAGTTTTGCTCTAGCCGTTTGAGTTTTTTCAAAATGAAATTTTCAAGTTTCGACTTTGGATCGCTATAGCTCCGCGGAGGTAAGAGCAAACCTTACAATTGTAATTACGAAAATGTTGGAAATTTATCCGACTACAACTTTGCAATTCACTTAGTATATGTGAAATCGAATAGTTTGGCCGCTAGATCGCCCGATAGCCAAAATTCCTGAAAACCGACTTTTCCAAAAAACGACGTTTTTCGATACATTTCGAATTTTTTTTCAAAAATGTGGTCGAAAATGGAAATTCTAAGATTTTTTCAGCCGATGGCCTTAAATTTTAAGCAACCCCTATTTTTTTCATTCAAATCCTTCCAGCCAGTTCCTCAATCAATAGTATACCTTCTCCTCCTCCTGGTTGTGTAGTTTTATATATATAGATAGATAGATAGACTAGGGGCTGAGCGCCCCTGGCGGCTGCCGCCGCCCAACCCCCTCAGAGGGGGGCTTCGCCCCCCTCAGCTATCGCGCGCGGTCGGCCCGTCGGAGGGGCTCCGCCCCTCCTCTCGGGCCTTACATATAGCTTTGCGGGGGCAGTGTCCTTTTCACTCCTATATATAGTAGTACTATATATATTATAGTATATAGTATAGTATATAGTATATATAGTATAGTATATAGAGTATAGTATATAGTATATGGTATATAGGTATAGGTATGGGTATAGATATAGGTATGGGTTTAGTAGTTAATTATTTGTGTATGGAGAGTGGGAATCGATAGGTATTATTATTAGAAGTTGTACTTAGTAGTAGTTGCTATAATTTGGTATGTTGGTGGTGGTGTTGTTATGTACTTTGTATCATAAAGTATTGGGTTTTTCAACTGGAGCAAAGTAGGAGCAAAATTAGACATAGCAACTGTAAGTTTTCCAAGATTTGTAACTTGCACAGTGGATAACTCAAACAAAAAGTCGTCAATTCAGATGTTTGAATATACCAAAAGATAGGTAATTTAACTGTCCACATTTTCCCAATGTAATGTACCTATCAATTTTTCAACCGTTTTTGCGTTATTCAACAATATTAGTAGACTATACACGAAAAAATGACATTTTTCAACTTTAAACGTTCTTTTCATCTATTTAGTGCGAAAGAAACAAAGAATGAACCATATATTATTGATATACACATCATCAACTATCATTATGCTGAATTTGAGCGAAATCCATTTCAAAAAATTTTTCGCGAAAAATCCAAGGGGTACCCCTGCGATTTTTTTCAACCGAACAGTTAACGAATTTTTACTCGTCTCTCAATACAGATAAAAATCTGAAATTTTCAGGAAAGTTGTGTCTTACCAAGATGTATTTTTGTGATTTTTTTTATTTCTCGGAAAAATCTGCAAGTGGTCCAAAAAAATCGGTTTTTGAAAGCTCAAAAATTGGACTTTAACCGAGATTTTCGGGGTCAAAATTAATGCGAATCAATTGTTTTATTATGCGAGAGTCTTCATTTGAACGCCTTACACACGTACATAGCAAAAAATTTGGTGAAAAAAATGTAAACAGAGCCAGAGAAATTATTTTCCGTAAATCGAGTTATTCGCCGGCCGAAATTCCGAGCTCCGCTGGCATCGGTAATAGTGAAAAATTAAATTTTCGTTTTTAAGCGATTTTGAAAGCTATTCTTATAGGAAATTTAATGCTGAATCCGAATATGACGTCAAAACGGCGGAAATTAGTCGGCAACTATCAGTTTTTCCAGGTTTAATACACGCCATTCCTACGTTTTTCAACTTTGAAATTCCGTTGAAAATACTTACAGTACTGTTCAAATTTGATTAATTAATGGTTCCTACAGGAAATTAGACGTAGAATTCGAATTTAAAGTGGAAAAAATCAAATTCGAACAATTAATAATATTTTTCGAATTTTTTTCGTTTTTCATACTTTTGAAGTTTCAACTTTGGGATTTTTTTTCATCACGTTCCCGAAACGGGACAGATTAGGTGCTGTGGAAGAAAATGTAGGAAATTTAACGTAGAATCCAGTAAAAATACGAAATCGGCTAGCGTATATGATAGCTCTCGAGCTATATTCCACTTTATGTCAAAAAACGTGTTTTGACTTTTCTTCAAACGTTAATAGCTCCGCGGGGACATAACATAAAAATATAATTAAATACACCAAATTGTAGGATTTTGATAGCTCTTTCTCGCCTCTGAGTAATATACCTATGTAAAAGTAACCGGTTCAAAAGTTATTTGCGAAAAACATGCGAAAAAACGCGAAAAACAGTGTCATAAAACTATAAAGTGCAATAAAATTTGAACAGAGGCCTAATTAAAAAAAATACGATTTTTTCAGCCGATGAATTTGTCTCAATTGAACGGCACTATGACCAAAATTTGATTACCTATTCCCAGTTTCTCAATCAATTGTATACTACGGTTTTTTGAGTGTTCGCTTCGGGCCGCTCTAGCTCCGGCTAAAATTGTTCAACGAACGAATTCTTGTACTTTTTCGTTTAAAGAATTTACCCATGAACAAAATGCGCTCATAAAATTTAATCGCACTGTGAGAATTTTTCGAGAAAATCGCGATCGACTGCGGGAAAACGTGGTTTCGAAAAAGCTCAAAAACTTACATAAAGCTCCCCTGAGAAAAATCAAGGTCCTAAATCAAAATTTCAAGGGTTTTTCGCCGTATCATTTTCGAAATGCTAAACGAATATAGTGCCAAATTAATTTTTTTTTTCGAAATGCGGCGTCGAGTCGAGAGCGTTTTTTTTGTATCAAAAACATCAAGTGCCGACTTTGGATCGCTATAGCTCCGCGGGGGTTGAACCAAACCTAACATTTGTAATTACAAAAATGTAGGAAATTTAACTGGCTACAACTTTGCAATTCACTTGGTATATGTAAAACCGAATAGTTTGGGCGCTAGATCGCCCGATAGCCGGAAATCCGCGAAACCCGTTTTTCGCCAAAAACACGTTTTTCGATACATTTCGAATTTTTGAAAATTTTCAAGGGCGAAAATCGAAAATCCGAAGGTTTTTCAGCCGATGGCCTTAAATTTTAAACACCCCCTATTTTTTTCATTCAAATCCTTCCAGCCATCTCCCCAATCAATCGTATACCTTCTCCTCCTCCTCGTTGTGCAGTTTTATATATATAGACTAGGGGCTGAGCGCCCCTGGCGGCTGCCGCCGCCCAACCCCCTCAGAGGGGGGCTTCGCCCCCCTCAGCTATCGCGCCCGGTCGGCCCGTCGGAGGGGCTGCGCCCCTCCTCTCGGGCCTTACATATTATTACTCGGAGGTAGTGTCCTTGTCACTCCTATATATAGTATATACTATATTATATAGTATAGTATATAGTATAGTATAGTACATAGTATAGGTATAGGTATAGTATAGGTATAGGTATGGGTATGGGTATAGGTATAGGTATAGGTATGGGTAGGTAGTAGTAGTTTATTATTTGTGTATGGAGAGTGGGAATCTATAGGTATTTTTATAGTAGGTAGTACTTAGTAGTAGTTGCTATAATTTGGTATGTTGGTGGGGGGGATTGTATCGTACTTAGTATCATAAAGTATTGTGTTTTTCAACTGGAGCAAAGTAGGAGCAAAATTAGACATAACAACTGTAAGTTTTCCAAGATTTGTAACTTGCACAGTGGATAACTCAAACAAAAAGTCGTCAATTCAGATGTTTGAATATACCAAAAGATAGGTAATTTAATTGTCCACATTTTCCCAATGTAATGTACCTATCAATTTTTCAACCGTTTTTGCGTTATTCAACAATATTAGTAGAGTATACACGAAAAAATGACATTTTTCAACTTTAAACGTTATTTTCATCTATTTAGTGCGAAAGAAACAAAGAATGGACCATATATTATTGATATACACATCATCAACTATCATTATGTTGAATTTGAGCGAAATCCATTTCAAAAAAGTTTTCGCGAAAAATCCAAGGGGTACCCCTGCGATTTTTTTCAACCGATCAGTTAACGATTTTTTACTCGCCTCTCAATACAGATAAAAATCTGAAATTTTTAGGAAAGTTGTGTCTTACCATGATGTATTTTTGTGATTTTTTTTATTTCTCGGAAAAATCTGCAAGTGGTCCAAAAAAATCGGTTTTTGAAAGCTCAAAAATTGACCTTTAACTGTGATTTTCGGGGTCAAAATATTTGCGAATCAATTGTTTTATTATGCAGGAGTCTTCATTTGAACGCCTTACACACGTACATAGCAAAAAATTTGGTGAAAAAAATTTAAACAGAGCCAGAGAAATTATTTTCCGTAAATCGACTTTTTCGCCGGCCGAAATTCCGAGCTCCGCTGGCATCGGTAATAGTGAAAAATTAAATTTTCGTTTTAAAGCGATTTTGAAAGCTATTCTTATAGGAAATTTAACGCTGAATCCGAATATGACGTCAAAACGGCGGAAATTTCACGACAACTATCAGTTTTTCCAGGTTTAATACACGCCACTCTTACGTTTTTCAACTTTGAAAATCCGTTACAAATACTTACAGTACTGTTCAAATTTGATTATTTGATGATTCCTACAGGAAATTAGACGTAGAATTCGAATTTAAAGTGTAAACAATCAAATTCGAACGATTAATAATATTTTTCGAATTTTTTTCGTTTTTCATACTTTTGAAGTTTCAACTTTGGGATTTTTTTTCGTCACGTTCCGGAAACGGGACAGATTAGGTGCTGTGGAAGAAAATGTAGGAAATTTAACGTAGAATCCAGTAAAAATACGAAAATGGCTAGCGTATATGATAGCTTTCGAGGAATATTCCACTTTATGTCAAAAAACGTGTTTTGACTTTTCTTCAAACGTTAATAGCTCCGCGGGGACATAACATAAAAATATAATTAAATACACCAAATTGTAGGCTTTTGATAGCTCTTTCTCGTCTCTGAGTAATATACCTATGTAAAAGTAGTCGGTTCAAAAGTTATATGCGAAAAACAGGCAAAAAAACGCAAAAAATCGTGTCATAAAACTTTAAAGTGCAATAAAATTTGAACAGAGGCCTAATTAAAAAAAAGAAGATTTTTTCACACGATCAGTTTGTCTCAATTGAACGGCACTATGACCAAAATTTGATTACCTATTCCCAGTTTCTCAATCAATTGGATACCCAAGATTTTTTCACGTCCCCTTCGGGCCGCTCTAGCTCCGGCAAAAATCGATCAACGAACGAATTCCTGTACTTTTTCGTTTAAAGAATTTATCCATGAACAAAATGCGCTCATAAAATCTCATCGCGTTGTGAGAATTTTTCGAGAAAAACGCGAAAAACTGCGAAAAAACGTGGTTGCGAAAAAGCTCAAATCTTGACATTTTCCTCCCTCTCGAAAAATCAAGGTCCTAAATCAAAATTTCAAAGGTTTTTCACCGTATCATTTTCAAAATGCTAAACGAATATAGTGCCAAATTAATTTTATCTCTTCACAATTTTTTTTAAATGCATGACGATTTTTCAAAAAGAAAATTTGAAATTCCGACTTTGGATCGCTATAGCTCCGCGGGGGTTGAACCAAACTTAACAATCGCAATTACAAAAATGTTCGAAATTTATCCGACTACAACTTTGCAATTCCCTTAGTATATGTAAAAGTTAATAGTTTGACCGCTACGTCGCCCGAAAGCCCGAATTCCTGAAAAGCGACTTTTCCCAAAAACGACGTTTTTCGATACATTTCGAATTTTTAAAAATTTTCAGAGGCGAAATAAAAAATTCTGAAGGTTTTTCAGCCGATGGCCTTAAATTCTAAGCATCCCCTATTTTTTTCATCCAAATCCTTCCAGCCAGTTCTTCAATCAATCGTATCCCTCTCCTCCTCCTCGTTGTGTAGTTTTATATATATAGACTAGGGGCTGAGCGCCCCTGGCGGCTGCCGCCGCCCAACCCCCTCAGAGGGGGGCTTCGCCCCCCTCAGCTATCGCGCGCGGTCGGCCCGTCGGAGGGGCTGCGCCCCTCCTCTCGGGCCTTACATATTATTACTCGGAGGTAGTGTCCTTGTCACTCCTATATATAGTATACTATATAGTATATATAGTATAGTACATAGCATATATAGTATAGTATATAGTATATGGTATATAGGTATAGGTATGGGTATGGGTATAGATATAGGTATGGGTAGGTAGTAGTAGTTTATTATTTGTGTATGGAGAGTGGGAATCTATGGTAGGTTTTATAGTAGAAAGTACTTGGTAGTAGTTGCTATAATTTGGTATGTAGGTGGTGGAGTTCGAACGTACTTTGTATCATAAAGTATTGGGTTTTTCAACTGGAGCAAATTAGGAGCAAAATTAGATGTAACAACTGTAAGTTTTCCAATATTTGTAACTTGCACAGTGGATAACTCAGACAAAAAGTCGCTGCCGCCGCCCAACCCCCTCAGAGGGGGGCTTCGCCCCCCTCAGCTATCGCGCGCGCGTCGGCCCGTCGGAGGGGCTGCGCCCCTCCTCTCGGGCCTTACATAATAGCTTTGCGGGGGCAGTGTCCTTTTCACTCCTATATATAGTAGTACTATATATAGTATAGTATATAGTATAGTATATAAATATAGTATATGGTATAGTGTATAGTATATAGTATATGGTATATAGTATAGGTATGGGTAAAGGTATAAGTATAGGTATGGGTTTAGTAGTTAATCATTTGTGTATGGAGAGTGGGAATCGATAGGTATTTTTGTAGTAGGTAGTACTCAGTAGTTGCTATAATTTGGTATGTTGGGGGTGGGGAATGTATCGTACTTTGTATCATAAAGTATTGGGTTTTTCAACTGGAGCAACGTAGGAGCAAAATTAGACATAGCAACTGTAAGTTTTCCAAGATTTGTAACTTGCACAGTGGATAACTCAGACAAAAAGTCGTCAATTCAGATGTTTGAATATACCAAAAGATAGGTAATTTAACTGTCCACATTTTCCCAATGTAATGTACCTATCAATTTTTCAACCGTTTTTGAGTTATTCAACAATATTAGTAGACTATACACGAAAAAATGACATTTTTCAACTTTAAACGTTATTTTCATCTATTTAGTGCGAAAGAAACGAAGAATGAACCATATATTATTGATATACACATCATCAACTATCATTATGCTGAATTTGAGCGAAATCTATTGCAAAAAATTTTTCGCAAAAAATCCAAGGGGTACCCCTGCGATTTTTTTCAACCGAACAGTTAACGAATTTTTACTCCTCTCTCAATACAGATAAAAATCTGAAATTTTTAGGAAAGTTGTGTCTTACCAAGATGTATTTTTGTGATTTTTTTTATTTCTCGGAAAAATCTGCAAGTGGTCCAAAAAAATCGGTTTTTGAAAGCTCAAAAATTGGACTTTAACTGTGATTTTCGGGGTCAAAATATTTGCGAATCAATTGTTTTATTATGCGGGAGTCTTCATTTGAACGCCTTACACACGTACATAGCAAAAAATTTGGTGAAAAAAATTTAAACAGAGCCAGAGAAATTATTTTCCGTAAATCGACTTTTTCGCCGGCCGAATTTCCGAGCTCCGCTGGCATCGGTAATAGTGAAAAATTAAATTTTCGTTTTAAAGCGATTTTGAGAGCTATTCTTATAGGAAATTTAACGCTGAATCCGAATATGACGTCAAAACGGCGGAAATTAGTCGGCAACTATCAGTTTTTCCAGGTTTAATACACGCCATTCCTACGTTTTTCAACTTTGAAATTCCGTAGCAAATACTTACAGTACTGTTCAAATTTGATTAATTATCGGTTCCTACAGGAAATTAGACGTAGAATTCGAATTCAAAGTGAAAACAATCAAATTCGAACGATTAATAATATTTCTCGAATTTTTTTCGTTTTTCATACTTTTGAAGTTTCAACTTTGGGATTTTTTTTCGTCACGTTCCGGAAATGGGACAGATTAGGTGCTGTGGAAGAAAATGTAGGAAATTTAACGTAGAATCCAGTAAAAATACGAAAATGGCTAGCGTATATGATAGCTTTCGAGGAATATTCCACTTTATGTCAAAAAACGTGTTTTGACTTTTCTTCAAACGTTAATAGCTCCGCGGGGACATAACATAAAAATATAATTAAATACACCAAATTGTAGGATTTTGATAGCTCTTTCTCGCCTCTGAGTAATATACCTATGTAAAAGTAACCGGTTCAAAAGTTATTTGCGAAAAACATGCGAAAAAACGCGAAAAACCGGGTTATAAAATTTCAAAGCGCAATAAAATTTGAACAGAGGCCTAATTAAAAAAAAGAAGATTTTTCCAGCCGGTGAGTTGGCTCCAATTTGACGAATATTGTTCAACTTTTCGATTACCTATCGCCAGTTTCTCAATCAATCCTTACCCTCTTTTTTGAACATTCAACTTTGAGCCCCTCTAGCTCGTACTAAAATCTATCAACGAACGAATTCTAGTACTTTTTCGTTTAAAGAATTTAATAATCTACAAATATCTGTAGTAAAATTTAGAGCTCCAATGAGAATATTTCGAGTAAATCGCGATCAACTGCGGAAAAACGTGTGTTCCGAACGGGTCGAAATTTTACATAAACGTATTTTACGACGAATCAAAGGCCTAATTGAAAAAAGTGGGAAAAGTGGGTATCAGGAATTTCGATTAAATTGACGAAAATGTAATAAAATAATTTTTATCGGTTCACAATTTTTCTCTAGCCGTGAGAGTTTTTTTAAAACGAAATTTCAAAGTTCCGACTTTGGACGGCTATAGCTCCGCGGGGGTTGAACCAAAATTAACAATTGCAATTAGAAAAATGTCGGAAATTTAACCGGCTACAACTTTGCAATTCACTTAGTATATGTAAAACCTGATAGTTTGGCCGCCAGGTCGTCCGAAAGTCGAAATTCCGCGAAACGGACTTTTCCCAAAAACGACGTTTTTCGATACATTTCGAATTTTTTTTCAAAACAGGGGGCAAAAATCGAAATTCTAAGATTTTTTCAGCCGATGGCCTTAAATTTTAAACAGCCCCTATTTTTTTCGTCCAAATCCCTCCGGCCAGTTCCTCAATCAATCGTATACCTCTCCTCCTGGTTGTGTAGTTTTATATATATAGATAGGGGCTGAGCGCCCCTGGCGGCTGCCGCCGCCCAACCCCCTCAGAGGGGGGCTTCGCCCCCCTCAGCTATCGCGCACGGTCGGCCCGTCGGAGGGGCTGCGCCCCTCCTTTCGGGCCTTACATAAATAACTCGGGGTGTTGTCCTTGTCACTCCTATATATAGTATACTATATAGTATATAATATATATAGTATATATACAGTATATAATATAGTATATATAGTATAGTATATAGTATAGGTATGGGTATGGGTATAGGTATAGGTATGGGTAGGTAGTAGTAGTTTATTATTTGTGTATGGAGAGTGGGAATCTATAGGTATTTTTATAGTAGGTAGTACTTAGTAGTAGTTGCTATAATTTGGTATGTTGGTGGTGGGGATTGTATCGTACTTAGTATCATAAAGTATTGTGTTTTTCAACTGGAGCAAAGTAGGAGCAAAATTAGACATAAAAACTGTAAGTTTTCCAATATTTGTAACTTGCATAGTGGATAACTCAAACAAAAAGTCGTCAATTCAGACGTTTGAATATACCAAAAGATAGGTAATTTAACTGTCCACATTTTCCCAATGTAATGTACCTATCCATTTTTCAACCGTTTTTGCGTTATTCTACAATAATAGTGAACTATTCACGAAAAAATGACATTTTTCAACTTTAAACGTTATTTTCATCTATTTAGTGCGAAAGAAACAAAGAATGAACCATATATTATTGATATACACATCATCAACTATCATTATGTTGAATTTGAGCGAAATCTATTTCAAAAAATTTTCCACGAAAAATCCAAGGGGTACCCCTGCGATTTTTTTCAACCGAACAGTTAACGAATTTTTACTCGTCTCTCAATACAGATAAAAATATGAAATTTTTAGGAAAGTTGTGTCTTACCATGATGTATTTTTGGTATTTTTTTTATTTCTCGAAAAAATCTGCAAGTGGTCCAAAAAAATCGGTTTTTAAAAGCTCAAAAATTGGACTTTAACCGTGATTTTCGGGGTCAAAATTTATGATAATCAACTGTTTTATTATGCAGGAGTCTTCATTTGAACGCCTTACACACGTACATAGCAAAAAATTCGGCGAAAAAAATTTAAACAGAGCCAGAGAAATTATTTTCCGTAAATCGAGTTTTTCGCCGGCCGAATTTCCGAGCTCCGCTGTCATCGGTAATAGTGAAAAATTAAATTTTCGTTTTAAAGCGATTTTGAAAGCTATTCTTATAGGAAATTTAACGCTGAATCCGAATATGACGTCAAAACGGCGGAATATTGACGACAACTATCAGTTTTTCCAGGTTTAATACACGCCATTCCTACGTTTTTCAACTTTGAAAATCCGTTGCAAATACTTACAGTACTGTTCAAATTTGATTATTTAATGATTCCTACAGGAAATTAGACGTAGAATTCGAATTTAAAGTGAAAAAAATTAAAATCGAACGATTAATAATATTTCTCGAATTTTTTCGTTTTTCATACTTTTGAAGTTTCAACTTTGGGATTTTTTTTCATCACGTTCCCGAAACGGGACAGATTAGGTGCTGTGGAAGAAAATGTAGAAAATTTAACGTAGAATCCAGTAAAAATACGAAAATGGCTAGCGTATATGATAGCTTTCGAGGAATATTCCACTTTATGTCAAAAAACGTGTTTTGACTTTTCTTCAAACGTGAATAGCTCCGCGGGGACATAACATAAAAATATAATTAAATATACCAAATTGTAGGATTTTGATAGCACTTTCTCGGCTCTGAGTATTATACCTATGTAAAAGTAACCGGTTCAAAAGTTATTTGCGAAAAACATGCGAAAAAACGCGAAAAACCGGGTTATAAAATTTCAAAGTGCAATAAAATTTGAACAGAGGCCTAATTAAAAAAAAGAAGATTTTTTCACACGATGGGTTTGTCTCAATTGAACGGCACTATGACCAAAATTTGATTACCTATCCCCAGTTTCTCAATCAATTGGATAACCAAGATTTTTTGACCTTCGCTTCGGGCCGCTCTAGCTCCGGCTAAAATCAACCTACGAACGAATTCTTGTACTTTTTCGTTTAAAGAATTTATCCATGAACAAAATGCGCTCATAAAATCTTTTTGCGTTGTGAGAATTTTTCGAGAAAATCGCGAATAACTGCGGAAAAACGTGGTTTCGAAAAAGCTCAAATTTTGACATTTTCCTCCCTCACGAAAAATCAAGGTCGAAAATCAAAAAAGTACGATTTAACGTACTTTTTATTTTCGATTTAATTGACGAATATAGTGTCAAAAATTTTTTATCGGTTCACAATTTTGCTCCACCCGTTGGAGTTTTTTTTGAGACTCGGCACCTATGTTTCGACTTTGGATGGCTATAGCTCCGCGGAGGTGAGTCGGATCCGATCGATCCAAATGACGAAAATGTTTAGAATTTCCCGCACAACAGATCTGTAATGCACATGGTACGTACGAAAGTCGATATTTAAGCCGCTACAGCTCCCGATAGAAAAAATTCCGCGATTTCAAATTTTCACCAAAACGACGTTTTTCGATACATTTCGAATTTTATTCAAAAACCAAGTCGAAAATCGAAAATCGGCGATTTTTTCAGACGGTGGCCTTAAATTTTAAGCAACCCCTATTTTTTTCATCGAAATCCTTCCAGCCAGTTCTTCAATCAATCGTATACC